>JBAMBR010002687.1:0-39850 GCA_037044475.1 Zaprionus obscuricornis
TGACTTTATGTGTTAAAGGGGAAACTACTTTTACTTGCCACTGATGCTGTATGTTAGTATTAAAAAAGAAACTTTCATTTACTATATGAAAAAAAATATTACTAAATAATTAATGAAATTCGTATGAAATATTAAACAAAAGTAAAAAGCTAAAAAAGATGAAGAAACATTTTTGAAATATTATATTTGCAAAAGTTATGAAAATATTACTTAGTTTTATATTCATGTTGAAGCAATGATAAATTTTAAAGTCAATGTAGAAGAAACAATTCAAGAAATTTTGTATGCTTTCTTCTGCTGGCGATATGGTAAATGGCAATGGCAAGGGAAAGTTATGATGACTTTGTACAGCAAACAAAACGAGAGAAATGAAAACTTTAAGCAAACAGCAAATTGTTGCCACTAATTGCCACAATTCACTTGAATGAAAACTCAATGTTAACAGAAGATATACCGCACCATACCATAGCACAAAAGTCGCCTCAAGTTACCAAGCGGCGCCCGCTATATTTCTTTGCCAACACAAAGAAAATGGCCAAAAGGCAACACAAGGCACATGCGGCGTAAATTTTCCGTGTGCTATTGTTATGTTACGAGTAAAAGTGAAATGAGAAAGAGAGAGAGAGAGAGAGAATGAAAAGATACGTAAGGCAAAAAAAAAAGAAAAAAAAAAACTTGACCTGGCAACAGTTTGGCCAATGTGTTAAATTTCGCGACGCAGCTTGAATTTCTTCAAGACTTTTCGCTGCTTTTCTGTGTTCTGTGTGAAAATGTTCATTAATGAAATTAGCACAACTTAGCTCCGGCGTGTTCATTGAGGAGGCTTTAGTAAATGGGAAGAAAGATTGAAATCGAGAGCTATGAAAAGCGCTTTTAATTTACGTATACAAAAAGTTGGAATATTGAATATTTAATGCATGTTAATGGCATGAAACGTAAATTATAAAGATTTTATTTTCCTATAAACCTGAATAAGTCTATAAATAAAAATTGAATATAAAGATTTAAGCAGTTGGTGTAAATTGAATAGAAGAGGCGGGAAAATAAGCAAATATTTATCATAAAATATTTTTACAAAAAATAAATAAATTTAAATATTTAAAAAAAAAAAATTCAATAAAAATGCAAATTTAAATTGCAGCAGTACGAAATATTTAAGTTACGAAACAGACGGCAAGAGTAAAATTTCATTTATAAAATCATAATTTACGACTGTCAAATATAAGCATAAATGTATCAGAAAATATTATTAAAAAAATATTAAAAAAAAAATAAAAAAAATATTTACATTTTAAAAAAATTATTCTAATAAATATTTAAATTTGAATTACAGCAGAGAAGTCTGTCAAAAAATATGCAAAATTGTAGCATTAAATATTAATAAAAAAAAACACAGTAAAATATCAAAAAAAAATATATATAAAAATATTCTTTAAATTTTAAATAGCAGTGAGAAATATTTAAAAAATAATTTTTATAAAACTTTTTATTATAAAACTTTAATGCCAAAGAACAACAATGAAACATTTATTATTTGTTATTTTATTTATTTTTATTTTTATAAAGAAAATAATGTTTACATTTAAAAAAAAAAAATAATTCTCATAAATATTAAATTTGAATTACAGCCGAGTAGTCTGTCAAAAAATATGCAAAATTTTAGCATTAAATATTAATAAAAAAAAACACAGTAAAATTTGAAAATAATTCTCATAAATATATAAATGTATTCCTTGAATTGTTCTTTAGCAGTAGTAAAGTATTTACAATAAATAAGTTTTATAAAACTTATTTATTATAAAACTATTAATGCCAAAGAACAACAATGAACTGCTATTTAAAATGTAAAGAATATTTTTAATATTTATTTTTTTCAAATTTTACTGTTTTCTTTTTTTTTTTTATTAATATTTAATGCTAAACTACTACTGCTGACAGACTACTCTGCTGTAATTCAAATTTAATATTTATGAGAATTATTTTTTTTTTAAATGTAAAGATTATTTTCTTTATAAAAATAAAAATAAATAAAATAACAAATAATAAATTTTTCATTGTTGTTCTTTGGCATTAAAGTTTTATAATAAAAAGTTTTATAAAAATTATTTTTGAAATATTTTTCTCTGCTATTTAAAATTTAAGGAATATTTTTATATATTTATTTTTTTCAAATTTTACTGTTTTCTTTTTTTTTTATTAATATTTAATGCTAAAATTTTGCATATTTTTTGACAGACTACTCTGCTGTAATTCAAATTTAATATTTATGAGAATTTTTTTTTTTTTTTAAATGTAAACATTATTTTCTTTATAAAAATAAAAATAAATAAAATAACAAATAATAAATTTTTCATTGTTGTTCTTTGGCATTAAAGTTTTATAATAAAAAGTTTTATAAAAATTATTTTTTAAATATTTCTCACTGCTATTTAAAATTTAAAGAATATTTTTATATATATTTTTTTTTGATATTTTACTGTGTTTTTTATTAATATTTAATGCTAAAATTTTGCATATTTTTTGACAGACTTCTCTGCTGTAATTCAAATTTAAATATTTATTAGAATAATTTTTTTAAAATGTAAATATTTTTTTTATTTTTTTTTTAATATTTTTTTAATAATATTTTCTGATACATTTATGCTTATATTTGACAGTCGTAAATTATGATTTTATAAATAAAATTTTACTCTTGCCGTCTGTTTCGTAACTTAAATATTTCGTACTGCTGCAATTTAAATTTGCATTTTTATTGAATTTTTTTTTTTTAAATATTTAAATTTATTTATTTTTTGTAAAAATATTTTATGATAAATATTTGCTTATTTTCCCGCCTATTCTATTCAATTTACACCAACTGCTTAAATCTTTATATTCAATTTTTATTTATAGACTTATTCAAGTTTATAGGAAAATAAAATCTTTATAATTTACGTTTCATGCCATTAACATGCATTAAATATTCAATATTCTAACTTTTTGTATACGTAAATTAAAAGCGCTTTTTATAGCTCTCGATTTCAATCTTTTTTTTCCCATTTACTAAAGCCTCCTCAATGAACACAGCACGGAGCTAAGTTGTGCTAATTAGTATTCATTAATGAACATTTTCAACACAGAACACAGAAAAGCAGCGAAAATTCTTCGAAGAATATCTACAAGCTGCGTCGCGAAAATTTAAGCAACAATTGGCCAAACTGTTGCCAAGGAGACATGCAGAAAACTGGCAACTTGAGCCTGGCATTTAGTGTTTCGGCAAAGTAACGGAAAGAGTGGTAGACAGAGAGAGAGAGAGAGGGAAGAGAAAGAAGGGTGGCGAGAAGATGGAAAGAATACATCACATAATTTATCAAAGACATTCGACTCCTTAGTGCTATAACTTCCGCCCACATCCGACGAAGCTCGACACGTCGTAAATGATTTCATTGTCGAAAAATAGTTTTTTTTTTTCTCTTTTTTTTTGCCTTACGTATCTTTTCATTCTCTCTCTCTCTCTCTCTTTCTCATTTCACTTTTACTCGTAACATAACAATAGCACACGGAAAATTTACGCCGCATGTGCCTTGTGTTGCCTTTTGGCCATTTTCTTTGTGTTGGCAAAGAAATATAGCGGGCGCCGCTTGGTAACTTGAGGCGACTTTTGTGCTATGGTATGGTGCGGTATATCTTCTGTTAACATTGAGTTTTCATTCAAGTGAATTGTGGCAATTAGTGGCAACAATTTGCTGTTTGCTTAAAGTTTTCATTTCTCTCGTTTTGTTTGCTGTACAAAGTCATCATAACTTTCCCTTGCCATTGCCATTTACCATATCGCCAGCAGAAGAAAGCATACAAAATTTCTTGAATTGTTTCTTCTACATTGACTTTAAAATTTATCATTGCTTCAACATGAATATAAAACTAAGTAATATTTTCATAACTTTTGCAAATATAATATTTCAAAAATGTTTCTTCATCTTTTTTAGCTTTTTACTTTTGCTTAATATTTCATACGAATTTCATTAATTATTTGGTAATATTTTATCATATAGTAAATGAAAGTTTCTTTTTTAATGCTTGCAGCATACAGTATAAGTGGCAAGTAAAAGTAACTCTTAACCTGAGTAAAATCACATTCGAGTATCTGTCATTCATTGTGAAAAGTTTTGCGGCATGTTTTACACATTAAATTCTCGCCCAGGGAAACTTTTACCGTTCAAATGGACGACAAAACGGAAACTTTTTGATTTGCCAGCAAAAACTTTTTGCTGTGTGGCTAATTTGATTAGATTCAAGTGAGCAGTAAACCAGCAAAAGCAGCGAAAAAAAAAAATCCGAGAAGAAGTAGAAGAAGAAAAAGAAAAAAAAAAAAATACAAAAGTGGAAAGGAAAAAAAATAAAACTATGTGAAAACTTGTGCACAAATCTTGGAAAGTGCAACACGATGTTAGCCAAAAAATTCAACTTGTGCAGCATCCGTTGTGCCTGTTGGCCATAAAAGTCATTTCTGTCCTTGACATGTCACATCTACACATACACACACATACACACACATATATATAGACAGACACACATGTATATGACTTGAAGGCCTAATTGAAATACGGCCTTTAATTTCCTGTTAGCTTTCTGACAGTGAAATTGGGCAATTCCAGCTAAATGCCTGCTGGGTAAACATGCTGCCAAACAAGCCTACTACAAATTTGAATGAAATTTTGCGCATATTGCCTGCCTTCTGTTCTGTTCTGTTTTGCCGTTTATAACAACATTTTTGATTGCAAGTCTATGACTGCCGGCCACAAATCAGAAAACTTGCACAATTTCCCTGGCATTGATTTAGGCCATCAAATATCAAACATCAAATATCAAACATCAAAGAAAACCTAATTAAATTATTTATGGATCACTAGTGAGTGACGTTAGCATACAATTAAAGTTAACTTATTGGCCAACTGCTCGTATACGTAATATACAATATTTACATTTTGCTTGAATTGAAAACCAAGTTTACATTTCGGTTTTATGTTTCTTGTTGTTGTTGCATTTTTTCTTTTTTTTGTTTACATAACTTTCACTTACCAGCAGTGCAAAGGCGTATATCCTCATCGTAACCGTCAGTGCAATCGGGCGCACCATCGCATAAATATTGTATAGAAATGCAATTACCATCAACAGGGCACTTGAATGGTTCGTATGCCAGACAAGGAGCTGCAAATATAATAAGAACCAAAAAAACAAGAATAAAAATATCTGTGAAAAATCCAGTAAGACTTTAATGCAACCATACAAAAAAAAAATATATATATATATCCATGGCAGAAAATCTAGTTTCAATATATATTCTTTTTTTTTTTCTTTTCATTTATTTTTCTTTTCTTTTTTTTTATTACAAATTAATGTGCTTTGTCCTTGTGCAGACAACACACAGTAGCTCTGGCTCTTTGTGCTCTCAAGGTGAAAATAATTGAGTGAAATATTCAAGTGTGAGACTTGAAGACTTGAACTTCTCTGCGCAGAGCAAAATATTGAATTGAATTTTTACAATGCAGAATGTTTTTTTTTTTAACGAATTTAAATAAAATTGAATAAAATTAAATTAGAAGCTGAGCTAAATCCAAAAAATTCTTTATACTGTCAAAGTTGATTTGCTTAGAAATTTACAGCGCACTGATGACTAGCCTGGTAAGCTTTATAAGATATATATATATATATTCTTTAACAACATCAGTTTTATTTTGTTTCTTATGCAATTCGATTGAATATTTTAGATTAATCGGACAACTATATCATATAGCTGTCATAGCAAAGAACCGTCAAAAATTAAATTATTATTTAAGCAAATCTTTATTCTAACTTTTATTCAACTGTATAAAATTGTTTCTTAATGATTTTATATATTTCCATAATTATAGCAGACGCATACAGATTTCCATGACAATATAAAAACAATTTGATGCAAAAGTTTTCAAAAAAAAAAACCAAAAAAAAAAAAAAAAAAAAATGCAAATTGAATTTAAGCAAAGTTATTTACATATTTTATTGTTTACATTTTGTTCTAAATATATGTGTATAATATGTCCAAAGTGTAAACAGATCTAATACATATACACACACACACACACATATATATATATGCATATAAGTCCCTCTTCTCTGTTGAAGGACAAAAAGCATTGTAATCGCATTTGTACATTGTTAAGCGGATTTGTCACGCATTTATTTGTTATTTATTTTTTTTTTGTTTTTTGTTTTTTTTTTTTTTTTACATTGTTTACGATTGTACTTTTCAACAGATTTGGTATTTGCGGTATTACATATTTACATTTTTCCTTTCAGAGTATAACTCTTATGTTATCCATATGTAGGTAAAACCATACAAATGTTTAGAGTACACACTGAGAAAAAAAATTAGACAATAAAATTAGCAGATAAAAGAGTCAAAATAAAAATATAAAAAAATGAATAAGAAATTTTAATAATTTTGTTGAACAGTTCAAGAATATTTATATTTTATATTTATATTTAATATTTATTGTATCAATTTTTGTTCAGCATTTTTTTTTCACAGTGCAGCCAACATAAAAATGTATCAGTATCCATCGTTGAGCTAAGTTTATTTGCACAAAAAAGTAGCATCCTCACAGCTTGTAAAAACTTGCTATAGCTATCAACAAATAATTGCTCATCTTTTGGTTTCACTTGACTTTTACTTGCAATATTTCTTCTTTTTTTTCCCTTGAGTTTATTACCATTCCACCTTAATATTATGAACTTTTTTTTTACTATTTTTGGTTGCATAAATTTGAATACCAAAAGCAATTTCCCCCGTTGGCGTACTTTATGCTTCGCTGAAAGTTCTGTGAAAAGAACAACAACAACAACAAGAACTAGCTGCAGCTACAAGAGCAAATAAAAATGTAGAAACTTTAATAGTAGAAAAAAAATGTCAAGCGTCAAGTTTTAAAAAGAGTTTAAAAGAAATAAACAAAAAAAAAAAAAAAGTAATAAGTGAAAAACCTGAACGTACGTTTTTTTTTCATTTCTATTCAACGAAATTTTTCTGCAAAATATTTTTTTTGTGTAGTGGAAATTAAATTAGAGCTTGTATACAAGGAATATTTTATAAAAAGGCATAGCATATTTTGCAGGTAATTTTTTTGGTTAAGCTTATTCTGGTTGAAAAAATAAAAAAAAAAAAAGAAAAAGAAAAAATCCCAAGGAAAAAAGCCGCACATAACCGTAAAGCAAAGACAGGAAACCACAGCAACCAAATGTCGAAAAGTAAACCAAGTTGCGCTTTTCTTTCTGCGGCCTGCACATTAAAGCCAGACAAATGAACATAAACATACCTAAGCCATACTCCCGTTCGCCCACAATGAAAGCAACCGAAACACACACAGACACACAGACAGAGACAGAGATACACTCATACAATGAAAAGTGAAAATTGTTCCAGGCTCGGCTTTATTTGAGTCGCTTCACGCTTCTCTTCAGTTTTCTCTTTGCTCTCGCCACGTGCCTGGCAAAATAAAACCAATTTACGCTGTGAAAATAATAAAAAACAAAAAAAAAAGTAAAAATCCGACAAAAAACTCACAGTCACAACACACACAACAGCATAACCAAAAGCAACAAGGTCCTAAAAAAATAAAGGAAAAACAAAAACACCAAAAACATGCGAAAATTAAAATACGAAATTTTGAGGCTCTGCACATGCATGTGTTAACAAATGGCGCGAGATATAGGCCATGATAGCAATATGAGAGATGAGTGAAGAGCGAACAGCGAAGAGTGGAAAGTAGACAGAAAGCAAGATAGATAGGGACAGAGAGGGAGATAGAGTGAGAGAGAGGATGAGTATAGCAAGTAAGCGAGTGAAAAGAAAACAACAGAAAAAAAAGGACAACAATAAATTCAATTAACTTGCGCCTTGTTTTTGGGTTTCATTTGCTGTCTTACTCTTCTTTTATTTTTTTTTATTCAAACAAAATGGCGTCAGCCAATGTACATTGGCAGCTAATGCGCATTTAACGGCAGTGAAAATTAGTGATAAAAAAAAAAATAATGGAAAGGAATGAAAAGAAGAAAAACAAAAGAATTTGAAAGATGAGCAGAAATTAATTGCGTTGATTGTCTGTTAATATATTTTATGTACATTTTATACCACCACCCCAACCCCCTCACCAGCACTTCCTTTCTCTTGTTTTTCCTTTTGTTTATTTTATTTACAATTTGGCTGGCAACATTTGTTTTAATTGATTTTATAGCAGTATTACATTAATTTTTTTTTTCATTTCCTTTTTTTTGTTTTTTTTTTTTTTTAAATGAATTTATACAATTTAATATGCAATATTTAATATAGATTAATTAAAGCTTTGTATTTAATATTAATTAAAGCAGAAGTTTATCATGAGAATTAATAATCAATTTCATACAATTTCAATCAATTATTATAACATTTGTGTTACAATTACGCTTCAAATGAGCTCAACAATTGCTTAACATTTACATTTAATAATTTAATAATAATCCATTGTGCAGAAAATAATTATATATAATTTACTGTGTATATATATAAATTTTCTTTTTTGCGAAAATCACAACGCACAAAAACCATGTCGAAATATTTTCCATAGAAATTGACATAAAATGTGAGTTGAAGCATAAAACGTTTTGACAGCTTTTACTGGTAAATGTAACTTTATCTTGTGAATCCCAAAAAAAAAAAACAGAAGATGTACAACCAAAACCTAAACCCTTTTTGTCAATTTCATCTTATGGCTGTGATTTCGTACTTGTTGTTGTTGCTGTTTTCTTTTTTGATTTTACATCGCACAATAAAGCAAATCATCATTCACTTGGCTTTTGCTTATGGTCTAAAGCTCACGTTCTAAATTTATTGTTTGCCGTTATTGTTGCTGCTGTTGTTCTTGACTTTGTGCTCAGCTCGAATAGACGAGTGAATTATGGTACTGTGCTTTTGGTCTTGTCAATTATCACAGTCCTCTGGGTACATAAATTCCAATTGTTCTAGCATCAAATAATAATAAATAGCTCGCGGCTAGCTTACAAAGTCTTTTCATTTTTATTTTTTGGTTTCTTTTTTTTTTTTTTTTGGGCCTTAATCTAAAGTACAATGACAGCAAGGGCAACTGAAATTAAGTAGTCTAGCGCGTGCTACCTGTCGTATGTGTGATATACACGCAATTGCAGGTGAATATAGATATTATATGTCATTGTCGCAAAGCCACAAAAGGTCATTGACATGTCTCAGCTAAAGCTTAACCGCAAGTTAAGTGCGTTCATAATACTTTATGTTAAAGTTGAAGAAAATTTTCGAAAGCAATTTAAAAGCCGTTCAATTAAATATATTTATAAAGTGATGAGTTGAAATGCATATAATAATTGAAAAGCAAGTAAGAATACACTCAATGTAGAGTTCATTGAGTCTCTCTTCAAATCATTTGCCAAGTGGGCAACAAGTGCGCCCAAAAGTAGACAACAGCAACATGTACAAGCATGCTTGTGTCTGTATGTGTGTGTGTCTGTGCTTGGGGAGTACAGAGCATTTCACTTTTGAGATTTGACATATGAACATTGGAGTGAAAAGCAGTTGTGGTTCGCCTAGACATGAATTAATTTTCGAAATATTGCAAGAGACTCGGAGACTCGGAGACTGAGAAGTTTGCTTGGCATTAGAAGCAAAAGGCAAAAGGATTATGCATGAAGCATAATTTGAGAACAGAGAACTAAGAGCTGTACTGTATATAGTATATGTAGCAGAAACACATTTGTACGTTTGCTGCTATATGTGTAGAGTTTGCAGCATATACACTTAATAAATGTTGCACAGACCATAAAAGCGATACGCACCTGTGTGTTATGCTGTTGTGCTGTGAAGAATATTAAGCATATATGATACATATATCCTAGATATATATATATACATACATGTGTATATATGCATGAATGTATCTTTCTCTCTCTCTCTCTCTCTCTCTCTCTCTACATATATATAGCTATGTACATATGTATGTGTGCGTATTGCGTTCGTTCAGAAACATAAAAATAAAAGCCAAAATAGCATTTTGTGCTAAGCATTGCACGTGACGGGCAAGCAAGCTCAAGAAATGAAATTGCTAAATGGAAGCTGCCACAGCACAAAAGTGGACAGCTGACAATGTCTGTTGTGTGAGTAAGGGGCGTGAACACAACAGGGGCGTTAAAGTGTTGACATATACAAGACGTATACGCAATATCTGTCGTATCAACAGACACACACACACACACATGGACGCCACATGTCGTATTCAATACACGCCTGCCAATTGCAGTTAAACTGGCTTCGAAAATTACCAAGGGTGTGTGTGTGTGTGTATGTGTGTATGAACTATGTTTTGCTGTCAGCTAATCTTATAATATGTTTATACAGCAAACATACAATGCACAAAAGCCAAAGTCAAAGAACATGAACTTAACATCTATAGCTATATATGTATGTATGTATAGCTGAAATATACTAATGATGTAAACAAGTTACATTATTTAACACATAAAAGATACTTTGTTTGATACTTTGTTTAATGCATCAATAAATTCTATTAAAAAACAAAAAACAACATACTTGAATTTACATATTAAAGTTGCGAATTGTAGGTTGTGGCATGACTCATCGAATTGCTGAGCGAAAACCAACCCATTGTTAAAGATATAACAATACAAAGCACAAGGCAAACAATGCTCTGGCACAACATGACGTATACGCAATATAAACTAAATAATTATACACACACTCATCAGACGTCAACAACAACAGAAGCAGCAACAGCAACAGCAACGCACTAATGAAAATTACTTTGCTTCCGTTAAGGATATATATATGTATGTGTATGTGTAAATGTATGTGTGTGTGTGTGCGTTGCCTTTTTGCTAGAACTACAACTGAAACTAGTTTGATTGCATATAACTAATTGTTTTGCTTATAAATTAGCACATTTGTATGCATTGCCACGTTTCGAGCACGACAAATGCCTGACGTAATTTATTATAGCAAGTGAGAGAGAGAGAGAGACATGCATCTTAGGCAAACACACACACACACACACAGACAGACAGACTGCTATATATATCTATATATCTATTGAATGAAATGTGCTAAAGGCACGAACTAATATGTTCGAGTATATAAACATTTTCAAAAGTTTTTCAAGCTGATTGAAAGTTCTTGCATGCTTCTTGTTGCTGCTGCTGTTAGAGCAACACATAAATAAATATTATTTGTGGTTGGGAAACATTTTGCAGCTGCATCAACAGTTGTTTTTCTACAATTGCTTGAACAAAAAGCAAAAGTCTTTTTCACTTTATTTGTTCGCAATTCTATTGAGGTGTGTTTGTCTCTCTGTGTGTTATAAAAGTTTATTTACTGTATAAAACATTCGTAATATTTTTCTCTCTTTTATTTCACGCTGTCATTCAATCAATTTTTTTTAACTTATAGAAAATCTATTTAAAGTTATGCAACTTTAAGTCTAATACCTCAAGAAACTCAAGTTACAAATTTTTCACATTTTCACTGTATGTTGATTTTGCTGATAGCATTATGCAAAAAACATTCAATGCCTAAGGGAATGGCGTATAAAATTGGATTTCTGTAGCTGTAAGATTATGCTAATGATAACTGACAGTTGTACTGTTGATATTTTATTATTATTTTTTTTTTGTAGAAATAAATCTGAAAGTTTTTTTATACGCTTCAATTCTTAACATATTTTTTGCATATATAATATTCCTTTATTTCAGCCAAATGCAATTCAACAGCTTTTGTTTCAACATCTATTAATAATTGATAAACTAAAGTGTAAAGTGCAACAAGCATACGCTATGCTCTTGTATTATTTCAATATGTATACAAAATTTTTAGCACTTTAGCCGCTTATGCTACAATTCATAGCACACATATATACGCATTAATAATATTATAAATTTTAATTGGTTTAAGTGCATTATTGTGTATGAATATAATTGAGTATGTGTGTATGCGTGAGAGAGTGTTTAAGTTATTCTTGGCAATTTCATATAATTATAAATTATATTGCACAGGTTCAAATATATATTTAATTTATATTGCACTTTGCAAAGTTTACAAGCAAATCTTAATTGCACAAGTTGTTAATTTTAATTCTTGCATATAAATCGATCAATAAAATTATCTTCACATTAATTAAAGCAATAAATTTCAATGAAATCAACAAACTGTTGAGTGCAAAAACTAAATGTATAAATAAAAAACATTTTGAGAATATTTTTTTTTTCTCTCTTTTTTTTTGGCCAAATATATAAATTCTGTAATACAATCGAAATAAAATTGGATTTTTCTTTCGTTTTCTTTTTTCATGGAACTTTTATGTTATTCGCATGTGAAAATACGTTTAAAAACTATGCCATAAATTTTTACACATTTATTGGCACATAAAATGTATAGTTTGCACAACGGATATGATGCTTTGAATATATGCAACTATAAATTCACTCTGTGTGAGTATGTGTGTGTGTGTGTATATGTTTTGTGGAATAGTATAAAATTATGATCATAAATTATATTTTCTAATAGTTCAAACGGAAATGCATAAAACTAATGCAATTTGTTCCGAGGTGCTTGTAAAAAGGAAGTAAGTGTACAAAGCGCATTGAAAATTTATGCGAAATTTTACATGATTGTAAAGTCGTTTTTTATATACACTAAAAAATATTCAAAATATTTATTTATTTAAAAAAATTCTTATAAAAATTTTTCTTCAATTTATTTTTTCAATTTTTTCTTCTTAACAATTTCTTGTCCACAAAATAAAGAAATTATTATTTTTTTTTTTTGTTATTTTCTGGTTTTCTTGAAAGAGTTCTTAAAGCCTTTTGTATGACGTAATGTGTGTAATACATGAAATTGTGTCGTGTCTTGATGGCATTTTCTTGACTGTTTGCACATTGTCGACCGGAAATTAATCGGATGTGAACACATTATAAAGGTTTTTATGTTCTTGTTACCTGTAGTATTCATCAGTTTATTTATGGCAATGGGTTAAGTTCAAGCAATGTTAAGGGAATTACATTACTTTTCTTTTTTTACATAACATATTATTTAATAAAAATTCATGAGGGAATTTCTATAAACAATTCGAAATTTAAGAATTTAACTTGAATAAAAAAAAAATGTTTAAAAATGCACGGAATCTGTTTTTGCACATTGACTTTGTCCACAAAATTTCCACAGCATTTAATTTTGTGGTATTTTTGTATGTTTTTCTCTTCTTGATTTTTATTTGCCATTTTCTTTTACATTTAAACACGCAACAGACAAAACAATGTCATTAAAGTAAAATGAGCGAACACAAGTAAACACTCGTCTGTCTCTCTCTTTTTCTCTCCCATCTGTCTATCTGTCTGTCTGTTTGTCTGTTGTTACTGCCTCGCCTAGCCTTTCGTTTTTTTGGGGCAACGAAAAACGCCCCAAAAATATTTCGTATATAGCACAACGAACAAAATGTGTCAGTGGCTGCAATCATCCAAACTGCCAGCTCCATTCGCATAATACTCATTGCCATTGTCTAGTTGTTGGGGTTGTTGCGGCTCTTGTGGCATGTGGCTGCTTATGGTGGTTGATGGTTGGAGAGAAGCTAGTGCCAACAATGGGCAAACTACACGACATCAAAATAGAGTCACGCAGACATGCATACATCTCATACACACACACATACATATATACACTATACTATTTGTGCAGTGCAAAGTTCGCATTAGTCGCATGGCAGAGCACAAATAAAAGTAATTCGTTTAGCCAGAAAAGCAAAAGCGCAAATGGATTTTGCAATAACACTAAAACTACAAAATTTTTCTGTTATTTTATTTTGGTTTTTTTTTTTTTTTTGTTTTGTTGTAGAATTTTTGGTCTTTTTACAATTTTTGTTGTTCTTTTTAAAGCTATCAAAAGTCTGGCATGAACTATGTAAATGACGTTTACATTTACATTTCTATTTATATGCAACTTGAACTATGAACTGTGAACTATGGAATAGATATTTGAGGCTACTTCAACTATCATCAAAAAATAAAAAGTTCAAAGCTTTTCAAATATGTTTTCAAGTATGTAAAATGTGTGAATTGTTGATGGCAATATCATGCTTAAAGTCAATCATTTTGGCATTTGAATTTGATACAGTTGAGAAATATATATGCGTGTCTATGTATAGAATGTTCACTTGTGTGAAAAACAAAGAATTTTCAATGGTAATTGGATATTTTTTATCTTTTTTTTTTTTGTTGAGCATGTTTAACATTTTTTTTTTTTAGCTGAACTTTAACTCAAGCATATGAAATTACAATGCGTATAATCGTATTGGCAAATGCATACAAAATTATATATTATACTTTTCAATCAATTAAACATTTTATTGTGCATTGATGCAAGCGTTAAATTCAATTCATGCGTAGGTAAATTTAAATTTTAAAGAAGGTTAAATAGAAATTAATTTAAAGAAATTTCTGATTTTGGTAAATAAATAAAATAAAATGTAAAATGTTTATTTATATTTCTAGTATTGAAATTATTTTAAAAAATTAAAAATGAATTTTATAAAATTTATTTGAGAAAATTGATGATGGAATTTTATAAAATTAAAAAATGTAAAAATAAAATAATAAAATTAAAAATTTTTATTTTTGTAATATTAAATCTATTTAAAAAAAAATCAAATTAATTTCATAAAATTTATTTGATAAAATTGATAATGAAATTTCATAAAATTCAAAAGAGTAAAATTAAAATTTAAAAATAATAAATTGTAAAAATTTGATTTATATTACTAATATTAAATTTATTTAAAAAAAATTTATAATTTATTTCATAAAATTTCTTATTTAAAATTGATGATGGAATTTTATTAAATTTAATTTAATATTTAATTTATTTAAAAAAAATTTTAATTTAAATTAAATTTTCATAAAATTTATTTGATAAAATTGATGATGAAATTTCATAAAATTAAAAAATGTAAAATTAAAAATAAATTAATAAAATGAAAAAATTTAAAAGAGTAAAATTAAAATATAAACATAAAAAATAATAAATTGTAATAATTTTATTTATATTTCCAATATTAAATTTATTTAAAAAAAATTTATAATTTATTTCATAAAATTTCTTTTATGATGGAATTTTATAAAATTAAAAAATAAATTAATAAAATGTAAACATTTTTATTTATATTTCTAATATTAAATTTATTTAAAAAAAAAATTTAAAATAAATTTCATAAAATTTATTTGATAAAATTGATGATAAAATTTCATAAAATTCAAGAAAAATTAAAAATAAATTAAATAGAAATTTATTGTTTGACTGTCGCATTACATATATCAAATCAAAGTCAATATAAAGTTGAAAAGCTTCTAAACTTAACACTTGTATTACATGTTAAACTATTATAGTTTCGCCCAGCAAATCGTTAACAATTGGCGTGTCCTTTATGCAATTTAATGTTTTGTTAGTCAACATCAAACTTTCGCTGCTAGCATGCAACAATCTTTCGGAGACACATACACATACACATAACGCTAAACTGACCAAAAAAAGAAAGAAGAAAAAACACAACTGATGTACAGCTAAAATTCACTGAGCACATAACGACAGACAACGTGTTGATGATGATGATGATGATGTTGGCCATGGCGCTGAATGAAAGCATAAGGGAAGTCATTAAATTGCTGGAATTTCCGTTTCCTGCTTTTACTATAATACCAAAGTTTGTTGTTGTTGTTGTTTTTTGGTGTCAGCAATGTTAAAGACCTTTCAATTTCTTCCTCTTTCTCATTTTTCTTATTTTTTTGTTCTGTTTTTGTTTCGTTAGATTAAAGAGAATAAGCAAAATGAAGTCGTTAAAGATACTGAATGAAGCACGTAAAAGACACTTTAATTGTTGGCCAAAAAAAAAGCATATTAATTCGCCATTTTCACTGTAATTGAGAAATTAAATGTGTTTATGCGTTGCTTTTTTTTTTATTTTTACATTGTGTTTTTTTTTTTATTGTAGGTTTCTAGCACGTTGTAATGTTGTAAAATTGATGAAGCATTACCAATTATCAATTGATTTGAGTTTGTATGGGATTTAATTTATTTTATTACGCTACGCTATATAAAGTTATAAATTGTACAAGACATATACATTTATGTCTATCTGTCTCTGTGGTATAACTATACCTTGACCGAGTTAAATAATGCAGCTTTCGTAATGTTACATTATGTGCCACAAATAGATTTTTACTAGCATTTTCTATGCAAATGTCAATGCGGCTTTTTTTTTATTGTGGTTAAGGTTTTGTCCTTGTCTTACTATAACAATAGGACGACAAGCAAGCAAGCAGTGAGTGCTCTCTCTCTCTCTCTATCTCTGTCTCTCTGTGCGTCATACTGGAAACCTAAAATGACCTTGCACTTGGCAAGCTTGCACTTTTGTTCTTGGCCGTCACGTTTTTTAAAAATAATTCTTAAATAATTACCACTTGAACTTGTGCCATGACAAACAAAGGGAAATGTAAAAAAGAAAAAAAAAATAATAATATGACAATTAAACTAGGACATGACCAGCGGACGTGCAAGGATAATAAATGAAAGACTGAAAAATGAAAAAAAAAAAAAAACAAGAACTAGCGAGGCAAGTCACAAGTCGCGACATAATCGCCAGCAGCCCTAGTCAGTCATTTAATCCACAACGATGCTTGTGACCACAAGAACCGCAACAACAGCAACATCGGCAGGAATAGCAACAGCAACAACAAATTTCCTTGCAATTTTCCATGCTGACATAATTACATTTAAGTGCAAGCAGTTAAAAATATTGCTAATGTCATTAGCTAAGCTTAACTTTAAACACTTTATTGGCACTTGACGTAAACTATAATTAAAAAACATAAAAATGCCTGTTAGTCAACAATAATAAAAACAAGTAAGAAAAAGGTAACGTTAGATTCCCAACTATTCCAAACTTTAATTAAAATTTTTTTCCATAGCTAAATTTTATTTTTGAGCGAACATTTCTCTGCTAGCAATATGTTATAGTTTGCTGATTTATATAAAACTTGACAGACATTTATTGCAGCTTACTAAACTCAAGTATTGAGAATTGCTATTAAACGTCTTTAAAAATCAAAAAAAAAAATTTTTAACATTTTTTAAAATATAATTTTCAACCAAACTTTCCAATGACAGTGGCTAGATCCTTCTCCCTGTAATTTCTGTTTAGATAGCAAAAAATATGCAAAATTTCAGATAGATATCTTCCTAGGGACCGTCGCGCTATTCTAAAATTTCGACAGTACTAGGAAATACGTAAAGTGTAAACGCCTACGAAATGACAGTACATTATATAAAGAACAGAAATTAATGAGCGATAATCATGAAAAACGTTTCTTTATTTTTATTTTTTTTTTTTTTTAACTTTTCAGCAAAGTAACGAAAAACATGAACAGCAAAATCAGCAAAAAAAATGCAAGTCTTCTGTTTTTTTTTCCTATTTCGTTGTTTACGCACGTATCTTGGCATGAATTGCTGCGGTCTACGAAACATTCATTTGAATTAGGTCTCTAATTGAATGCACGTTAAGCTCGACAGTTGTTGTAATTGATAAATGAGGCAAACATTCATTTTGATTAGTGCTAAACATTGACTTGAACCTAAGAGTAAGTCTTTTAGTGTCAGTCTCAATCTTAGTCTTAGTCGTAGGTCTATTTAATTCACACTAAGTAAAATTTCACTTTAAATTTTATTCAAGCGCCGTTTGTTATGCTACATTAAGCTTATTATTTTCATTTGCTTTTTCACCTGGGGGTAAAAAAAAAGGTCTGATAAATTGCTATAAATAAAGTTTTCTTTCTTTATTTTTTTTATATATTTTTTTTTAAGAGTTTTCACCTGCTCGCGTAATCTTACGGTTCAATAAGCAAATTACGAAATGTCCTGTGAGATTGCCATGCTGTTATTTAATTTCACATTTCTCATTTCTCTTCCTTTTGCATTTTGCATTTGCTTTTTTTATTCCGTTGTCCTTTTTTTTAAATCTTTTTACAATAATGAAATATATTTTGACTCTTTGACATTTAATGCTCTTGAGGCAACGAATTTGAGATGAAACTCTGTAAACTTTACTGTTTGAATGGCATGACAACAGACTTGATGATGCTACTGCTACCAATGATGATGATGATGATAATAATTACGTTGATGATTTTTGGCAGGTATTTGGTTACCTGTTTTGTCAACATTTTCTAATGACATTGAAAATAATTATGTGTATTCAAAATGACAGAAATTTATCTGCAAGTTATGACAATAAGCTAAGATTGTAAGTCATAATTCTCACTCTATATTCTATGTTTAAATAAATCTCCATATATACTTAATTAATTACAATATGATGCTTTCGCTAATTGCATCAAATTTATATAGATTATTTAAGCTAGATTAAGTATTCACTATTCACAGTCTGATAGACAATCAACTTGTTTTGTTGTTTATTATGTCTCTCACTTCATATAAAACTTTGAACATATTTTCTTTGGCTTTATTTTAAATACATTTTCAGCCAGACACATTTTACCTTCAGCCGAGTTCTAATTTCCCCTGTACATGCACACACGCGCACTCACAGACACAAGCACACGTACACATGCAAGATAACGATAAAGCTCGGCACTTTTCCTTCAGCAGCTTAACGTGTCACGCTTGACTATCTCATGACAATACACCTATAAAGAAAAAAGCTCTTCCTACTCTCAGCTGAAAATAAGCCGGATGTGAATATGTAAATTAAATCCAGACGCAAAAAAAATGCGAAACAAGCAACAGAGTCTTTCGCTCTTGGCGACGATGCGCACAGGTGTGCACCGCACAGCATTGTGTGAAATGAAAAAAAGAAAAAGAAAAAAAAATATGTACACAGAAGTTGATAAATAATTTATATCAAATCGTTTGTACGACTCGCGAATTCATGCTACGTTTACTAAAGCTCGCTGATAACGAAACCCCAATCGCAACAACAAAAAGAAAAACCAAGTTAAACCTCAGCATCAGCGTTTGCATGTCAAGTACAAGCCCCACAACTCCAAAAAGCATCAGCTGTGTCTAGCGCTCGCATAATCGCTGGCAAAAATATGTTGAATGAATTTTGAATTAAAAAAAAAAATGGCATATAGTATGTCCCCTTGGGTAGTTGTTAAACTAACGAGAAATTATTATAAAAATTATCATTTTGTTTAATAAATCATTAAAAAAAATTTATATTTACATTTTTTTTTAGAAATTTATGGAATATTGTGAAAACATATTCGTATAATAACTATAATAATTTTTTATAGATGTAAAAATTTAATTATTATTTTATATTATTATTTTAATTATATTTTTTATGTCATTATTTTATATTTATTAATTTTTTTATTAACAAATAAAGTTTTTAGAATTAAATAAACTATTAAATTGATTAAAGAAAATATTTAATTTTTGCAAATATTTATTATAATTATTTTATCTGTAAAGAAAATATACAAAAAAAATTAAAAAAATTAACATGAATTATTTTTTTTTATATATATTAAATATAATAATATTATATATTAATTATTTATAAAATATTAATGAATTAAAATAACGAGAAATTATTAGAAAAATAAATATAATATTTTTTATAATAATTTTTTTTTTATTTATAGCTAAGCGTATCTTACGATTAACCCTCGCTTATGATTGCTGCCAATGCACATGATGCTTAAATTAAATGGATTTCCAAATATTTATGAAAACCATTTCAAGGACATATCAGTCTATCGATAAATTGAATGAAGCAATGCGACAAAAAAAAAAAAACTGAAAATCCTTAGCAATAAAAAAAAAAGAAAATCATATTATAAAATGTATATAAAAAACTTTTTTAATTAAAAGTTTCGATTGCGTGTGAATTAATATTATTGATAAATTTCTGAAGTACATATTATTTCACTTTTCGTTTCAAGCAATAATTAAATCAATTGAATCGAGCTACTTATATGCTACTTATATGCGAGTATTAAACGATTTTTTATTTCAATGCTGCACGATAATATTAAATTATTAACTCAATATGAATCTGGGCAAACAAAAGTATCGTTCGTTGACGTGTGAAGTGACTCGTAAATTATATTTCAATAAATAAAAAATACAAATAAAATCCATTTGAAATATTAATAACTTACGCAGCAATTCGATTGCTGCAATACAAATATAGTTATTATTATTTTATTTATTTATTTTTGTTTTTTTTTTTGGTTTTCTTTTTTTTTGTTTTTTTTTTTTGGTAATATTCACTCCATTATATACAATCCACTCGACTGCCGCATACAGCTGTTCAAATTCAGTTTCTGTTTCCTACTTTGAGCATTTTGAGCATGAGATATTAGCTCGTTGGAGGCGTTCAAATATTTATGACGAATTCATTTGGCCATAAGCAAATCAATCAATCAATTGAGCATAGCGACCAACTGCGTCACAGGCTTAACACACACAGACAGCGCAACACAACACAACATGACACGCCCACATTGTCGATATTGCCATCGATAGAAAAAAAAAAAAAGCCGCCCATCGAGAAACATACAGTGGGCGTAAAATTGCGTGCCAGGCGCCATCTGTTTAACTCTATCTACATTTCATTCGTGTATTTATCATATCAATCCAAACATTAGCTTTCTATATATATTTTCTTTTTCTATTTTTTTTTTTTTTTTGCACATCATTTTTCTTGTTGCTGCTACTGCTGTTGCTGCAGCTGCTGCTGCTGGTTTTTTTTATACCTAAATGTCTCGACAGTTCGCGCTAAATTTTCCGTTCGCCGCACATTTATCAAGCAATTACCATGCCGCTTAATTTATGGCGCCGACGAATCTGTCAATTTGTTCAGCAAAAATCTTTTTACCGTTTGTGCCTCATTAACGATAATATATATGCGGTTGCTTTTTTTTTGTATACCCTGTAAATGGCATTTAAGTTTTGTTAGAATAAATCTAGAAAACTTTTTGGTCTGCTAAATTTCAGCACAAACAACATTTGATAAAATCTTTGAATATCTTTATGAAAAAAAAAAGTTCTCAACTTTAATTGGCATTACCGGGTATCATTAGGTCGAGTGCACTTTATCTACAACAAATAACTCTGTCATTCAATTTTTTTTTTCGCCCCATTTCAACTGCAATCTGATTGAATTACATCAAGTTTTACTTTAATTTTTTTTTTTGTTTTTTTTTTTTTTGCATTCGTCTTGCTTTTGATTTTTTTTTCTTTTTATATATATATTTTTTTTTATATATATTTTTTGCATTCATTTGATTGCTTCTTACTTAATGGCTTAGTAATGATTTTCGTTATTAGCCTTGAAACCGGAGGCTAAAATAAAGTTGCGCCAATCGCAACGTCATTGGGCGATGCGAAAGCACAGATAGGCCAAAGGTTGCCAGCATTTTTTCTTCTTTCAGTATACGTATAGCCTGTGGCAAAGTTGGTCAACCACTAACTATTGCCAATTAAATGTATCACCATTTGTCATTGAGGCTTATTAAGGTTAGTCGAGTCGACAATGTTGTATTGATTTGACATTACGATTCCTGCGGGGCTTTAATACAGTAACACTAACACTAACAACAACGCAATGTAATCGTTATACGGATGTTCCGCTGTTCGAACAAGTAAATTAGAAATCAATAAGAAAACGATATGTGTTACACATTGTTTTTGTATATATTTATTTATTTATTTTTTTTTTTTTTTTTGTATTGCTAACATTTTAGTAAATTAGCAAATTAAAGAATAGCTCAATAAATTATAATGAAATTCAAGTCTCAAGTCAATAAATATTTATTCAAATAATTCAATAACAAAATATCACTAAGCAAATCTTTGCACAGCAAAGGTTTTATTAACTTAAATAAAGATAATTAAAAACAGTTTTGTTTTGTTTTGATTATTTTTGCTATAAAATGAATTTGAATAAACAATTCAAAGTTTTCATCATCATTAACTCAACAGTTCAGTAGTCAGCTTAAATTCATGTTATGCTAAACATTTAGTTGAAAATCCAAGATACTTCATATGAAACTATCTACTTCTGCTTTTAATAGTTTACCTATACACACACACACACACACACACACATGCATATAGTGCTATATATATATAGACACGTCACAGAGCTTTAGTTGCACTTTACCCCTATATCCTGTGGCAGCTTATGCAAAAATTTGCTTACAGGAAAGTTGATAACGGAAGAAAAAACAGGAATAAAAGGGGAATGTGAGTGTAACGAAATCTCATAAAAAAAAAAAAAAAATGTTGCACTTTAACCTTTTATATAGAGGCAAGTGTGCTTGAACTGCGGTTAAAGTCCAGCTCATCTGTGGCATAAAACCGCTAAAGCCGTCGGCAACATGTTTGCCGTTGCCATAGCATCAGTGGGTAATAAAAGCATCGCCAACGCTTGTACGTTGAAACTTTGGCTTAAATCATTGCTGCCACTAATAATGAAAAAGAAGCTACATAGAGCAGATGGAAGAAGATAGTAGATAGATATATAAGAAGGGCGATATACGACAGACAGAGAGTAAGAGAGAGTAAGAGAAGCGGAGCGGAGAAGTAGCAAAAAATACTTTTTAAAGCACAGCGAGCGCAATACAGCGAAACTCATAAAACTTGAGCAATCGCGCATAAATCTCTTACAGACAAAATGGCCAACAGTTCTTAATGTTGTTGTTTTTGTTATTTTTGTTGTCTGAGGCATGCAAAAAAAAAACAAAAAAAAAAAAAACAAAATATAAGAAATAAAAATAAAAATAAAAGTTTGCATGCGATGGCAGTGTGTATTGGCTTTCGTTAACAATAAAAGCCAATGGTGCGAAATGGACGAGGTCGCCATAGTATCTAACGGAAGCAGCGCAGCGCAGCGCAGCAGGCATTGAGGTGTGGTCCGCTGCATAACAGGTGTGGGCGGCGCGTGTATCAAGTGACGGCCAAGGATCGCTAGCAGTTACTACAACCAATAGTAAGTACAACAACAAGGTCGTCAGACAGCGTACACACACACACACACACACACAGATAGCAAACTGTGTAAGAAGTTTTATGACTTTCTAGTAGCAAAACGGCAGCACACAAATTCAACTACAAAAACTTTAAAAATAATATTTCTTTTTATTGCCCATATTTAAAGAGAGACAGAGAGCAAGAGAGAGCGAGAGAGAGAGAGAGAGAAAACGGAAAATGAAACCAATGAAGCAACAAATTCTTTTTGCCAGCTAAAAACTTCTATTGAAAGACTGAAAATTTGCAATGAATTTTATAAACAAATAAAATATAATAATGCGATAAATCTAAATCTTATCTTGAAAATATTTTCACTATTTTCTCTGCTTTTGCTTTTAATTCAAATTTAAAAATTTCTTATATAAAATATTTTCAAGCATATTGAAAATAAATAACATAAATTAGAAATAAATTTTTATAAATAATTTTTTATTTACAAAGATTTTCTATGTAATTTTTTATTCCATGTAACTGAAATTGCATTAAATAAAATACAAAAAAAAAATTAAATAAAATAAAAGCTAGACACAAAGCCATTAAAATTAACAAGACCAAAAAGAGATTTTTGATTTGAAAATTTATATTTTGGAAATAAATTGAAAAATGTTTAAAATGTGTTACAACATGTCTGTGTACTGTCAATTTTTTTTTTTTTTTAGAGTATACAGACTTCGGGAGTGCAAAGTTCATATGTCTTTTTGTTTTTCGTTATCGTTGTTGTTGGGGTTGTTCTTATACAAGCTGAAGTTGGGGCTATGAATGTGCTTGTGCTTGGTATGGCTGTTATTGTGCGAACTTGATGGCCAAAGATCTTTGCAACATGCAATGTTGACGGCAACGTGAGTGGCAGAACATAAATCTGCAAATGTGATAAATGGCTGTAAAGCGTAACTTAATGTTTATTTAAAATAATGATGATGAGCAGACGCTAAAGGAAGAGAGAAAACTCAACATCCTTTTGCAAATTCGCCAGCGACATTAGGCAAAATTGTCAAATGTCAGTTGGTGAGTGGCTCTTTAAAAGGACGCGACTTGTGACTTTGCCAGATGCTGCTGCTCGTATTACTGCTGGCTGGTGTTAATGCTATTGCTGCTCGTGTTGTTGCTGCTGCTTGTGCTGTTAGTGTTAGCTGCTTTTGCTGATGTTGCCTTTCAGATGTCAATTATTCATAAATTGCGCATACGTCGACGCTCATTACGCATACGCCCCGTGTGCATATCTATGTAGGTGTGTCTGTGTGTGTGTGTGTGTGTCAGCACAAATTGCTTTCATTTCACACAAAAACGACATATAAGCATATACTTATATATAATATATACAGATATATATATATATAATATATGTATAATATGTATTTGATGCGTGCAGTTAAGTATAGGTTAGTCTTGGCATACATCAGACAGCGCATTAATTTGATTTACATAGCGCCACGTGGCAGTTGTCCTTTTACCTTTCATATATATATATATATATATATTGCTTTTGGTATTGGCTGAATATTAGCATAATATTCGTTTAGCCAACGGCGTTTGTCTTCTTGAATTTCAACTTGCGGCTTTATTTTGCTTCAACAATTTTTTCTCAACTTCTTAAAAAAAAAAAATAAAGTAAAATAAATTTCTTCTGCTTTGCTTTTTGTTATGAAATGTTGTTTATAATGCCGACGCAACCGAATAATTTACGCACAAAATCGAAAAACTTTTTCTGCTGGTTGTTTATTATTTGTTTGACTTTTTCGTATTATTATTATTATTATTGCTGCTGTTGCTTTTGCTCCTGTTTGTTTTTGTATACGTATACGTATTCGTGTTCGTGTGTGTGTGTGTGTGCGGCAATGTCTGCAAAAGTCTCATAATCATAATGAATATAAATGAACAATTTGAACAAAGCTGAGCTTAGTATTTTTTGCAACTTTCGGGCATTTTATAATCGTAATATTGCTTTCTTGCATGTTCAATTTTTTTTTTTTTTTTTTTTGGAATACTTAAAATAAAAGCATTGCGTTGTACAGCATATGAATCTTAAACTTGAAAATATAATAAAAACTTGACAATTTGTTGCTTTAGTAACATAGTAGATAAACAATTTTTTTTTTTTTTAACCAGAACAAAAACTTGCGGTTTTTGTGGTCAACTCTCACAAAACTCTTACAAAATTTAGGTTAAAAGTAATAAGTAAATTTTTGCTCTCCTCTCTATCTCTCTCTCTCTCTCCTTTCAGTTGCGGTTTCAATCTCTTGTGGTCTGCTTAAATCACAGCTATGATTAGGGACCTTGATTTAGTACTCAAACAAATGAAAAAAAAAAACAATATCTTATTCTATTGCTAATGAAAAAAAACAAACAAAATAAAGCCATAGATAATCCAAAGCATTGTACGTGATCTTTGCCAAAAATCTACAAGAAACACACACACATAGAAAAAAAGAAAAGAAGAAAAAGGGTAGACAAAATAAATTTTAAAATGAAATAAAAGTCAAAGAGTCAAAAGAAAGACAGACATAACGTATATGTAGCTTATAAATACGAGTATATAAATCAGTATATACTGCATATAACGCGGTATATTTTGCTGTTGTATTCATTTAATGTGTTTGCAATATATTTCTGTCGTTTATGTTTCTGTTTCTGTTTCTGTTTTTTTTCTTTTACTTTTTATTTTTTATGTGACATTTGGCTTTCTAATGCGTCAACATCGTTGACGTCCAGTTTCAGTTTCATTGGCAGTTACAGTTACAGTTACAGTTCCACTTCCACTTTCAGTTTCTTGTTGCTGTTCAGTTGGGGTCTCAGAGTGTGCCTAAATACACAATGGGATGAGTAATGACAACTTTATCGTTCATCTGTTTAGCCTGCGACGCTGTCACTGTCTGTGCCTGTGTGCCTGTGTGTGTGTGTGTCAGTGTCTCTATGTCCGTGTGGGTTTTCTTTAGGGACGCGTCTTGTCAGCGCTTTTATACTCAGGCTGTTTCTCTCACAGTCATTCTCTGAACATACATATTTGATTATATTGTGCCAACGGTTAGATATACGTATATATATGTATGTATGTATATGTAGTATTCCTACAGCTCATCTAATAAATTTAACTTTGATGTATTTGCTTGGAAAACAACAGCTTGCTCACTGCTGGCTGCTTGCTGCCTTTATGAATATTGTCCCAAAACATTTGGCATCTATTATGCAGGACACACACAACAAGAGACAGAGAGAGAGAGAGAGAGAGAGATAGAATACAATCATAAAGTTGAGTCAATGCCGTCATTAACAGTTACAAATGCCTAACAGAGGGTCGTCAATATTTATGACATACTTTCAACAGATCACCTTTTTTTCCCCCCTTTTTTTTCGCACATCTCTCACTTTCACAAATCTGATTATCATGAATTCATAAGAAGCTATTAATACAATGTTATATATGCAGCTCAAATGTCAGAAAATAATAAAATGCAAATTAACTAAAAATATTATGTAAAATTCATGTGCATAAAATTAAAAAAAAATAAATGCACATTTTATATAATTAAATAATTTTAAAAAAAAAATAACAAAGCAAACTAAAACTAAAAATTTCTATTTAAATATCAACGTAAACTTGTAGTTTTGTACTAATCAAAATAGCTTTGATTGCACATTCAAGCTCCATAGTAAAATGTTTTCATACTTTGGTTATTCTCGATAAAAAAACAAATTTCATTCAAAATCTAAATCAAAAAAAAAAAAAAGAAAAAAAATTTCTGTGTAAATTTTCATTTTTCTTTTAAATTTTTTTTTTTTTATTCGGCCGACGTAAATTTTTGTAGCTAAAAAAACAAAAAAAAAAAAAAATGCAGGCACACCATGCAATGCCCGACTTTCGATGTCGGAATAACTGTCAACATAAGGAGTGTCAACGACATGCGCCACTTGGTATTATTGATCAACATACACAATGTAAATGTTTAGGTGAGGTAAATGCGTCATCAATATTTCTTGAAAATGTATTAGATTTGGCAAATACATTGGCACAAATAATGATAATATGTGGATTACATGAATGTAAAGCAAAATCAACTGTTGATATTATAACATATTCATTTTTGCATTATGATCAAGTATGTTATTGCATTGATACAGTGCCAAAGAAACGTTTACGTAAAGAGGATTTATTTCATGAATTGGGTAAAAAATCATTAATGAATAAAGTTGAAGCACATTTGGCATATAATATTATAAAACGTGGCTTCAAAGCATTCTATTATGAGCCAAAAGAAGAATTAACATATGATGATCAGGGTAGACCTAGTTATAATGATGAATGCGTTTGGGTGCATTCAGCACGTAAAACAGCTGAAAGTTATGCACGTTTTGATGGACTCTCATGTAGTGAACAAATGGCATACGAAGCAAAAATAAAATGTGCATATAAAAAGTTTTATGATCGTATGCAAACTCGCAAACGTCAACCAGAGGGTGATGATTGTAATTGTTGTTTCTGTGCTAAGAAACGTGGACATCTTGTTTATGCAAAGGAGCCAGTGCCATGTAGCACTAAACGTAAACCTAAACATGTTTGTCCATATTGCTGCAAAAAGAAACAGAAACAACAATATACACATCCAGCAAGACAACAATCAAAATGTCCTAAATGCCATAAATCACGCAAATTCTGTTGTTGCACCAAAATGGACTTTAATTTGCAATGGGTTAAGAGCATATGGGAGCGTCCTGATTTTAATCAATATTATAAAAATGAAATTGCTGAAATTGAGCAACGTTTGGTTAAGGGAACATGTTGGTTACCACCAGAACCGCTTGCTACCGATATTGATGGCAACGCTGAAGAAGGTGAAGAGGAAGAATTGTCACCAGAAGCACAATTGGCATTTGCTGGTAAAAAAATTGCGGCACGACCAAAGGATGAAGAAGAAGACATACAACAAACTGATGTTGAAGCAATTGGTGCCGAAGGAGAAGAATAAATTAATTGTAAACCAACAGTATTACAATAATTTTACAAATTTCATTTCAAGGCTCGATTTCAATAATAAAATGAACGAACAAATTCTCTTTGTGCATATCAACTATCTAAACTATTGTCAATTTTTTGTCGAGTATAAAAATAAATATGCTTAGTCTGTGCTCTGTAATATCCTTAGCATCACATACGTAACTCTCACTCTATATTACAGTTCTGAGTGTTCTTCCATTTCATTACCAAGAAAATAATATCCTGCAGCTGTTGCTACTGCAGCTTAAACTCTCACTCTCTAACACTTGAATGCCTTTCAACACTTACGTTCATAAACCTCATTACGCCCACAACACCAAAACCTCATCATACCACATGCTGTGTGTATGTTGTACTCAGGTGACCTCGAGACAGCATCAGCTGCAACAGCTGCTGCTGTATCAGCATTAAGTGAGTGCAACTAAACTATGCAGCAGTTATTCAACTGCAGAGTTTGCATTTCCTTTCAATTGCTCACACTCTTAAGCTGGCTCGCCAAGCATTCTCTTTAGCTTTTTTTCAAAATGAGAAAACATTACGTTTTCTTATGCTGAATTTTGTATACACTTTAAGCGATATTGAACATTTATGAGAGTAAAAAAGAGTATTTGCTAGTCGATATTTTTATGCATACAATATGCTTTGTGAGCACAGAAGTATTCAGCACATTCATACGCATAACATTTCTTTTAGCTTGCATAGAGCAGAAGAAAATGTCTCTAGATTTAGCATAAAACTTTGTAGATGAGCGCACTGGGGATAAAAGATTTTGCGCATAACGCATTATTAGCTGCCAGTAAAAGCTACTGCTACTAAAAAGCTTTTAAATATTATGTGCTAGTCAAGCAAAGCTAACACAGCGAAGCAACTGTAAAATACACCTGTCAACATTCGCATTGAATTTCAACCGCAATAAATTAAAATAATTTTTTTTTTTTTTTTGGTTTTTTTTTGATTGCGGTTAAGGCAACATATATGCGCCGGAAAAATAGGCCACAATTATGTAAATTTAATAATTTAAAGCATACGTGCTAGATTAGTTTTTGTTGTTGTTTCACATGCTTTGCAATATAATGCCGATAAAATTTTGCATACGTAATGCATAAGAGAATTGTGGTCAATTTTTGTCATCAAATTTGTCGTCGCTTAAATAAATTTTTATTGTTTTTGATATGTAATATAAATGCATTAATTATATATTTAGTATATAATTATATATAAAATGAATTTAATTTTTATGCTCAATATTATGCTCATCAACATTGTCATGTAATAACAATTATATTGTAAAAGCAAATAAATTTGCATATTTTATGAATGTAATTAAAAAAAAATTTTGCTAATTGAAATATTTAATTAAAATGTGAGAATTTGTTAAGCATAAATTAGATAAATTTTTATTAACATATTTACTAATTAGCTTAACGTGCTCAAGTAACTTTTTGCAAGTCACAACGTTAAAAACTTTAAAAATATAAAATTAGGCAACAAACTTAAGCTAAAATCTAATTAAACTGAAAGTTTTATAAAGTGAAAAAAGAAAAAAAATGCAGAGAAGAATGTTGAATGAAGTGTTGTTCTGTACA
The DNA here is from genome assembly GCA_037044475.1 of Zaprionus obscuricornis. Taxonomy (NCBI): domain Eukaryota; kingdom Metazoa; phylum Arthropoda; class Insecta; order Diptera; family Drosophilidae; genus Zaprionus; species Zaprionus obscuricornis. The sequence goes on from JBAMBR010002687.1 coordinate 29,705, forward strand.
AATTACTTTTCATATATTTTCATGTCATGAATTTTACAAAATTCATTTATCACATGAACATATAGAGTACGATAACAGTAGTTATATATAGTTGTTATGCCTTCTACACACACTGACTCTGACTCTGACTCTGACCTTAATGTCATAATGCTCAAATATATTATGCACATGCAATGTAAATTTTTTGTACATGTTGAAAGGTGAACATTTAATATATATATATATTTTTTTTGCACTTGCGGAAATGTGCAAATCAATTTACAAAACGAATTTTGTTATTATTGTATTTCTATAAATTTCAATATGTAATAGCAGCAGGTTAATATTGAATTTTTGCTAGTTTTATATATATGTATATATTTATATCAATATGGTATAGTGTATGGTAACTGAGTTTGTGTTACATTTCGTGGCATTTACAACACTCACGTATTCACGTATGCATATTGAATGGCTTTTAATGCTTGCAGCTAAATTGGATATTCAAAGCCAGAAGCTGTCAGTTTCATTTGCAATAATAACAACAACAAACAAGAAAACTCTTATAGTTTTGGCCACAAGTCACCCCAAAAACGTCTTGATACAAAACCACACACACTCACACACAGAGACAGAGACAGAGATAGAGAAAACTCACAAGTGGATTTCAAGTGCAAATGCTCTTCCGCAGTTTTGCAACTGCATCTGCATTGGCAACTGTAACTGCTGTGACTCTGTCTCTTTGTATCTTTGTAACTGTATCTTTGAGCTGTCACGTTGTTGGCAGAACATTATTTTAGCTCTGCTTTGACTACTTCAAATTGGATTTTACTTTGTGCATCAACTGCCATTTGCCATTTGTAATATCTAGTTTTGAGAATTGCATAGAGAATCATAATCATATGTAAAATATGTAAATTTTGTATATTAAAGTATAGAGCATAGAGCATGTGCTTTAAGCTAACTGTAGGCTTTAATATTATTGGCTTTAAATGTGAATAAAAGTTACAAATCATTGGAATACGCCCAGACATTTTACTTGTTTTGTTCTCACATTTATAACTATTATTTTGAAAGTATTTTTGCTGACGTTTGCTTAATGAAAAAGTAAAAGGTAAATGCTTCAATACTTGGTCTATTTTTGTAACTGTACCTGTACCTGCAACATGGCGTATGAGTAATGCATGAGTGTCGACTAACGCCACTGACTTACTGACGGTCTATAGCTGTGTGTGTATGTGTTTTTTTTCTTCTTTTTTTTTGCATATTAAATAAGTTTGTTTTTTTTTTGCGTGGTACAACTTTCGAGAACTGTAGTGTAAGTACACACAAATAATAAATTATAGGAAATGAAAGAAGGAGTAAAGAGTAAAAGTAAAAGAGGAAATAAAAAAATATAAAAAAAATGATGCGAAGAGGAGAATAAATAAAAATACTTTCACTTTCACTTTTGGACTTCGACTATTGGTTGGTTGTCGGCAGCCCGTAAAATTGACAAGCCGTAAAAAAAAAATGTTCAAGTATATGTGCACGTCTCTACTATATAGACATATTTGTTGATAAGTATGCTGTGGAAAAAAAAACAAACTTTCTGTTTATCCTTCAACTTACTGCTAACTCTACTGCTTCATCTTCTTGCCTGGCTTTTTTTCTTCTGCTGCTTCTTCATCATTGTAACAGAGATCCATAGACCATCGTCAAATAATATTATGCGATAAAAGCAAAAAGCATTGTGCAAAAGTAAAACGAATATTTTAGCCATTTAGTTAGTTGTGGTTCGTTGCTTTAGCTTTCGCTTTCGCACATTTTACTTAAGTCTTGCTTTCATTAACATTATATATTTAGTACATATATATACTATATATATACTATATAAAGGCGATAAAAGTATGCATAATGCGGAATGCTTAAACAGTTTAAGAACGAGAAGTATTTCTTGTAATGGAGCTGAATATTTATATATATATATAGCTTGGACGTAACCAACAATAGCAACACTAACAACTAGCATACCAACAATAACAGTAACAAAGAACAAAGTGCTAAGGACACGCATCGATTCGCATGACATGTCTAAAAATCGATCAAAATTGACCTTTAGTCTGATAGTCGTAATAGTTCTTGTATTATTAATAAGTTAAACGGTAAATTGCAGCTGCAATAGTTACAAGCTATATTTGACTAAGTGAATGTCAAGGACATGCACATGCACAATTGGTTTTAAATTAAAATTCAATTTTTGAAAGGACACTGAAAAGGCTAAACGTAAATCCCTTTATTTTTTTTACATATTTTATTATATAATTTTTAATTATTATTTTTTTAATTTATTTTTTTTTATTATTATTTATTTATATTTTTTATATACATTTTCATGATCACCGTTGACTGTCCGTCTGTTTCTCAGTTTTATGACTATCTTAATGATACTTGGTAGACATACTCCCTATGCTTATAAACTGCATATAAGTGGGAACTGGTCGGATCGGAGCATTATATCATATAGCTGCCATAGAAACGATCGGTCGAAAATTGTATTTTTTCTTTGTTTGTTAAGTTATTCAACTAAAACTTACAGGATTTACGTTTAGTGGCAACATATACATCTCCTGTAAATTTCGTCCAAATCGTACTCCGATATCATATAGCTGCCATAGAAACGATCGGTCGAAAATGAAGTTTTCGTATGAAAAACTTTTTTGTTTTTTAAGTTATCTGGCTGAAACTTACAAGATTTGTGTTAAGTGGCTATAAATGCATCTTATACAAATTTTTTTTAATCGGACTACAATATCATAAAGCTGTCAAAGGAACAATCGACCGAATATTGAGTTTTTTTATATGAAAAATTTTTTTCTCAAACTGCAAGGTTATAAAATCTTCAGCGCGCCCAAGATAACTTTCCTTTCTAGTTTTAAATTAAATTTTACTTATTAAACCTATCAAAATCTTGTCTTAAAACATAATTGAAAGCACTTGAACTTCAAATCATTTTAACAATTCGACTACCAAAAATTGACGCTTAATTTTCATACGAAATGTGAACATGTACGACGCGACGGTGTAGCATTAATGCTCATTAATCTCTATGTACTATATCACTTTGGCTGAACATAATTTCAACTATCGCACTGTTATGACACTGATGACAGAGTCTCATTTAAGTCTGGCCAAAGCCACATACGTGCATGTGAATGTTGGTTAGGATAACAATTGCGTCGTTAGTCAGAACATTTAGCTGGACAGCAGCGCGTATACGCCATGTAACGTAATACCACATAAAATGCTGTTGTCTGGCATAAAAGCAGAGTGTATAGTAATTTGCATATGCATAACTAATAAATTCATAGATTTGCATATCAATGGCACAGTTTACACAAAATTGGCAACTGAGCCACAAATCATAGTTAAGTTACTCAATAATTAAACTGTCAACATAATTAAATTTATCGCATTTATGTGATGTGTTTTGTTATTTCTGGTCTTGATTTTTTTTTTTTTTTGTTTTTATCGATACGTTAAATATTTTTATGATATTGGAAAATTGCTTGCTTGAGGGCTAAAAAATGTTCTATTTTTCATTTTGTGACATCGAATTTTAGAGCTTTGCAATTTTGCATTCTTCTTTTCATAATATTTATTATCTGTAAGCACACAAATTGCCTTTGTTACGCCTCAAAAGTTTTTGACCAAGCAATAATAATAAATATTGTTTTTGTTTTTTTTTTTTTGTATTTTGCCAAATTGTATTTTCTTTTGTCAGTTGATAATACATGTACATACAAAATATGCAAAAGTCATTTGAAGTTAGTTTATTGTGAATCAATTATTTGTTTTATATATTTCATATAATTGAACTTTCAAATGGCTTTTGTGGCTTTATTTTATTTTGTTTTTTTTGTTGCTTAATTGATTGCCATACAAAGTTGATTTTAATTGCCAAATTCTTGAGATGACAAAACAAAAATAATAATATTTATTTGCTCAAACTGTTTGTGACAGTATGTGCAAGGCAAATTGTGCAACATTTATATATAGCTGTAAGCTAACTTGTCAAAAACTGTAAACAAAGTCTATTAGATTTGTTTACAGTTATCTGAGATGAAGTCTAAACAAAATAGCAAAATAAAATAAAATAAAAAAAAAAATAACAAAATATTATTCAATTATGTTTATCAACCACAAATCTCAATCATAATTCTCAATGCCAATAAAAATAGTTTATTCAATTTATTTATTATCAGATTATATGTATAATTAATTTGTAATTATAGCTAGAAATAAACTATTTAGCTATAATTTTATTTAAATCTCTTTACTTTGCTTGCTCAATGTTCATTTACATAAATTTTGTGTAGTTGGCAAGCCACCAAAAGATGCCAAGATTAGCAAAAATCTATAGAAATATTAGATGTATTTTTTTTTTATATATATTTATTACGAAATTCAATTACCAATGAATCGATATATATCTATATATATATATATATCTGTCTATATTTAATCAGTAAATACGCCGTAAATTATGCAACATGAAATTATTTTTGGTAATGCAGAGAAAAGAATATATGTATAGTATAACAAAAGAGAAAAGTGCACACTAGGGAGAAAGTTTCCTCTTCTAGCTGTTGTTGGCTGACTGATTGTTATATGTGTTTGCATGATATGTATGTATATCAGTGTGTGTTTGTATGTATATCAGCGTTTGTGTTTGTATGTGTGTGTTTGCAAGCACTCGAGTGCATTTGTAAAAAGCAAAGCGGCAACAAATGGCAAACAAAACGTAGCATACTCCGAGGCGTTCGCTGAAGCGTGCCACACATGCAAATGCACAAAAAGCATAGAGAAAAATTTGAAAAAAAATAAACACACACACACACACACGAGTAAAAACGACTGTGGCAGAGCAAAAGCCACAGCCGTTATATTGGCTTACATTGCATTTCGTGCTGCCATTCAAACTGGTTACCCATTTACGTGATCGTTTGCTTTCTAGCTCTAGCTGCATTTTCATTCTACAAACACACAAACAGACATACAACACATCTACACATTTATACATTCACACATTCTCTAGGGATGGCAACCAAAAACCTAACCAAAAGCAGAGGCCAAAATATTGTGATTATGTTCGCATAATGGCAAAACATTTTGCACAGTGAGTTTTGAAGCATGAAGCAGAGCTGCAATTTCCTGTCATTCTCATAATAACCATCAACTTTATTAGTTTACTTCGTTCATTTTTTTTTTTTTGTTTTTGTAGCTTCAGTTTCGCACTCGAGAGCAGTAGAGCAGCTTTTCTAATTTTATTAAAAACTTTTGGGCCCAAGTGCAAACTTTTGCTGCCTGCCTGCTGTTGCTGCTGTTGATGCTACTGTTGCTACTGTCAGTTCCTTGTACTAATGTTACGAAATTAATTTTCTCTATTTTGTTGTTGTATTTTGCCTCTTCAGGTTTTGTTTTGCTTTTTTTTTTTTGGTAGTCAGTCTACTATGCATTGTTTTTGACCAAAGTTTTTCGCTGCGTGCCTCAGTAAGTATAAATAAGCGAAACCGTAAACTGAATTCGTGCAACGGAAAGTTTTAATGGTTTTCCTCTTCCTACATACCAGACACTACCTGTTCTGGAGTGAAGTTGAAGGATTGGCAAATGGAAGGCAATTGCGCATTAGAAGGCCTTCAAATAGCAAGCAATTGCCTTCCATTTGCCAATCCTTTAACTTCACTCCAGAACAGGTAGCGTCGGTATGTAGGAAGAAGAAAACCATTAAAACTTTCTGTTGCACGAATTCAGTTTACGGTTTCGCTTATTTATACTTAATGAGGCACGCAGCGAAAAACTTTGGTCAAAAACAATGCAAGTAGACTGACTACCAAAAACCCGAAGAGGCAAAATACAACAACAAAATAGAGAAAATTAATTTCGTAACATTAGTACAAGGAACTGACAGTAGCAACAGTAGCATCAACAGCAGCAACAGCAGGCAGGCAGCAAAAGTTTGCACTTGGGCCCGAAAGTTTTTAATAAAATTAGAAAAGCTGCTCTACCGCTCTCGAGTGCGAAACTGAAGCTACAAAAACAAAAAAAAAAAAATGAACGAAGTAAACTAATAAAGTTGATGGTTATTATGAGAATGACAGGAAATTGCAGCTCTGCTTCATGCTTCAAAACTCACTGTGCAAAATGTTTTGCCATTATGCGAACATAATCACAATATTTTGGCCTCTGCTTTTGGTTAGGTTTTTGGTTGCCATCCCTAGAGAATGTGTGAATGTATAAATGTGTAGATGTGTTGTATGTCTGTTTGTGTGTTTGTAGAATGAAAATGCAGCTAAAGCTAGAAAGCAAACGATCACGTAAATTGGTAACCAGTTTGAATGGCAGCACGAAATGCAATGTAAGCCAATATAACGGCTGTGGCTTTTGCTCTGCCATAGTCGTTTTTACTCGTGTGTGTGTGTGTGTGTGTTTATTTTTTTTTCAAATTTTTCTCTATGCTTTTTGTGCATTTGCATGTGTGGCACGCTTCAGCGAACGCCTCGGAGTATGCTACGTTTTGTTTGCCATTTGTTGCCGCTTTGCTTTTTACAAATGCACTCGAGTGCTTGCAAACACACACATACAAACACAAACACTGATATACATACAAACACACACTGATATACATACATACATATCATGCAAACACATATAACAATCAGTCAGCCAACAACAGCTAGAAGAGGAAACTTTCTCCCTAGTGTGCACTTTTCTCTTTTGTTATATTATAAATATATTCTTTTCTCTGCATTACCAAAAATAATTTCATGTTGCATAATTTACGGCGTATTTACTGATTAAATATAGACAGATATATATATATATATATAGATATATATCGATTCATTGGTAATTGAATTTCGTAATAAATATAAAAAAAAAAAAAAAAAAATACATATAATATTTCTATAGATTTTTGCTAATCTTGGCATCTTTTGGTGGCTTACCAACTACACAAAATTTATGCAAATGAACATTGAGCAAGCAAAGTAAAGAGATTTAAATAAAATTATAGCTAAATAGTTTATTTCTAGCTATAATTACAAATTAATTATACATATAAGCTCATAATAAATAAATTGAATAAACTATTTTTATTGGCATTGAGAATCATGGTTGAGATTTGTGTTTGATAATTGAATAATATTTTGTTATTATTTTTTTTTTTTTATTTTATTTTGCTATTTTGTTTAGACTTCAGCACAGATAACTGTAAGCAAATATTTCTAATAATCTAATAGACTTTGTTTACAGTTTTTGACAAGTTAGCTTACAGCTATATATAAATGTTGCACAATTTGCCTTGCATATACTGTCACAAACATTTTGAGCAAATAAATATTATTATTTTTGTTTTGTCATCTCAAGAATTTGGCAATTAAAATCAACTTTGTATGGCATTCAATTAAGCAACAAAAAAAAAGAGCCACAAAAGACATTTGAAAGTTCAATTATATGAAATATATAAAACAAATAATTGATTCACAATAAACTAACTTCAAATGACTTTTGCATTTTTTCTATGTACATGTATTATCAACTGACAAAAGAAAATACAATTTGGCAAAATACAAAAAAAAAACAAAAACAAAAACAATATTTATTATTATTGCTTGGTCAAAAACTTTTGAGGCGTAACAAAGGCAATTTGTGTGCTTACAGATAATAAATATTATGAAAAGAAGAATGCAAAATTCCATAGCTCTAAAATTCGATGTCACAAAATGAAAAATAGAAAATTTTTTTAGCCTCAAGCAAGCAATTTTCCATAAAAATATTTAACGTATCGATAAAAAAAAATCAAAAGCAGAAATAACAAAACACATCACATAAATGCGATAAATTTAATTATGTTGACAGTTTAATTATTGGGTAACTTAACTATGATTTGTGGCTCAGTTGCCAATTTTGTGTAAACTGTGCCATTGATATGCAAATCTATGAATTTATTAGTTATGCATATGCAAATTACTATACACTCTGCTTTTATGCCAGACAACAGCATTTTATGTGGTATTACGTTACATGGCGTATACGCGCTGCTGTCCAGCTAAATGTTCTGACTAACGACGCAATTGTTATCCTAACCAACATTCACATGCACGTATGTGGCTTTGGCCAGACTTAAATGAGACTCTGTCATCAGTGTCATAACAGTGCGATAGTTGAAATTATGTTCAGCCAAAGTGATATAGTACATAGAGATTAATGAGCATTAATGCTACACCGTCGCGTCGTACATGTTCACATTTCGTATGAAAATTAAGCGTCAATTTTTGGTAGTCGAATTGTTAAAATGATTTGAAGTTCAAGTGCTTTCAATTATGTTTTAATGACAAGATTTTGATAGGTTTAATAAGTAAAATTTAATTTAAAACTGGAAAGGAAAGTTATCTTGGGCGCGCTGAAGATTTTATAACCTTGCAGTTTGAGAAGAAAATTTTTCAATACAAAAACTCAATATTCCGTTGATTGTTCCTTTGACAGCTATATGATATTGTAGTCCGATTAAAACCAAATTTGTATAAGATGTATTTTTCGCCACTTAACACAAATCCTGTAAGTTTCACTGCCAGATAGCTTAAAAAACAAAAAGTTTTTCATACAAAAACTTCATTTTCGACCGATCGTTTCTATGGCAGCTATATGATATAGTGAGTACGATTTGGACGAAATTTACAGGAGATGTATATGTTGCCACTAAACGCGAATACTGTAAGTTTTAACCGGATAGCTTAACAAACAAAAAGTTTTTCATACAAAAAATTCAATTTTCGACCGATCGTTCCTATGGCAGCTATATGATATAATGCTCCGATCCGACCAGTTCCCACTTATATGCAGTTTATAAGCATAGGGAGTATGTCTACCAAGTATCATTAAGATAGTCATAAAACTGAGAAACAGACGGACAGTCAACGGTGATCATGAAAATGTATATAAAAAATATAAATAAATAATAATAAAAAAAAATAAATTAAAAAAATAATAATTAAAAATTATATAATAAAATATGTAAAAAAAATAAAGGGATTTACGTTTAGCCTTTTCAGTGTCCTTTCAAAAATTGAATTTTAATTTAAAACCAATTGTGCATGTGCATGTCCTTGACATTCACTTAGTCAAATATAGCTTGTAACTATTGCAGCTGCAATTTACCGTTTACCTTATTAATAATACAAAAACTATTACGACTATCAGACTAAAGGTCAATTTTGATCGATTTTTAGACATGTCATGCGAATTGATGCGTGTCCTTAGCACTTTGTTCTTTGTTACTGTTGGTATGCTAGTTGTTAGTGTTGTTAGTGTTGCTATTGTTTTTTGCTTTTATCGCATAATATTATTTGACGATGGTCTATGGATCTCTGTTACAATGATGAAGAAGCAGCAGAAGAAAAAAAGCCAGGCAAGAAGATGAAGCAGTAGAGTTAGCAGTAAGTTGAAGGATAAACAGAAAGTTTGTTTTTTTTTCCACAGCATACTTATCAACAAATATGTCTATATAGTAGAGACGTGCACATATACTTGAACATTTTTTTTTTTACGGCTTGTCAATTTTACGGGCTGCCGACAACCAACCAATAGTCGAAGTCCAAAAGTGAAAGTGAAAGTATTTTTATTTATTCTCCTCTTCGCATCATTTTTTTTTATATTTTTTTATTTCCTCTTTTACTTTTACTCTTTACTCCTTCTTTCATTTCCTATAATTTATTATTTGTGTGTACTTACACTACAGTTCTCGAAAGTTGTACCACGCAAACAATAAACAAACTTATAGGAAAATGAAAGAGAGTAAAGAGCAAAAGTAAAAGAGGAAGATAAAAAAATATAAAAAAAATGATGCGAAGAGGAGAATAAATGAAAATTACTTTCACTTTCACTTTTGGACTTCGACTATTGGTTGGTTGTCGGCAGCCCGTAAAATTGACAAGCCGTAAAAAAAAAAATGTTCAAGTATATGTGCACGTCTCTACTATATAGACATATTTGTTGATAAGTATGCTGTGGAAAAAAAAACAAACTTTCTGTTTATCCTTCAACTTACTGCTAACTCTACTGCTTCATCTTCTTGCCTGGCTTTTTTTCTTCTGCTGCTTCTTCATCATTGTAACAGAGATCCATAGA
>JBAMBR010002688.1:0-67175 GCA_037044475.1 Zaprionus obscuricornis
CATAGTTGTAACTACTTGTGTTTACCTTACGTGTTCACTTTTTTCGTTCATTTGTTTTGGCTTTTGTTTGCTTGCTTGCTTGTTTTCTGCCTTATTTTTTCTCTTCTCTTCTCTTCTCATCTCTCTTTCTCATCTCTTTCGCACACTCACACACAGCGCGCCTTGTCATATTCTTTTTTCTGCTGATGCAGCAGCGGCAATCGAACTTGTACTCAGACATTGCCTCAGTCTCAGTCTCAGCCTCAGTTTCAGCCTCAATCTCAGTTGCCATCTCTTCTGCTCAGACTTGGCTTCTGTTTGCCAAATATGCTATATCGAAGGCTGACCTCGTTTTAGCCATTACAGCTACTGCTGCCCACAATTGACTTGACTGAACTCAACATTCACCTTCTATCTCTTTCTCTCTCTTTCACCCATGGCAATCAGTGTGCACCTTTAGAATTAAGGCTCAAAATCAGTGGCAGCCAGAGCCAAAAGTGATTCAATAAAATATACAACTAGTTACACAGTTGCTCATCGTCATCGTCATGGTCATCATTATCATCATCAGCTGTTCTTCTTTCTCTTTCTCTTCTTCTACCTCTGCTGCTGCTGCTGCTGCTGCTAGTTGTTCTTCGTCTTTTGTTAATTTGTTGGCAATGTTTAGTTTAGTGTAGAGCATGCTCCAATTCCCCTTTAAGCTTAATTTCAATTGAAAATTAAATTAGCTGTTAACTTGGTCAACTAACACACACACACACACATGCATACATATACATACAATGCAGCGCTCTTGTTTTTTTTTTTTTATATGCGAAAAAGAAACAAGCAAGCAAAAGAAAAGAATAAAGATATTTGTATAGAATTGAAGGACAATAGCAGCAGATGACGATGAAGTTGAAGTTGAAGATGAAGATGAAAGCTTAACTTGAGTCAAGTGTAGCTCCTCTCAGATAATATAATGGTTATAGTTGAGTTAGCAGACGACAGACGACAGACGAGAGACAACTAACAACTGACGGCAGTTGACACAATTGCACTCTTGGCATTGTCTAGCTGCTGACAAGGCAAGCACAATAAATGTTATGCTTACTCACTCTTACACACTTGTTCTCTCTCTCTCACACTCCCTATCTACTACGTTCTCTGTCTCTTATAAGAATAATAAATTTATATAATTGAAGTGTAGCAATGTGGCAAAATATTTTATAAATTTTATTTCATTTTATTTTACTACAAAAAATTTTAAATATTTTATTAAAGAGAAAATTTTTTATAAAAAAAAATTAAAAATTTTTTTATAAATTTTCTTCATTTTTTTTTACTATATAAATTTTTAAATATTTTATTAAAAAAAAATTAACAAAATTTTTTGTAAAAAAAAAATTAAAAATATTTTATAATTTTTCTTCATTTTTTTTTTTACTACATAAATTTTTAAATATTTTATTAAAAAAAATTGACAAAATTTGTTACAAAAAAAATTAAAAAATATTTTATAATTTTTCTTCATTTTTTTTACTATATAAATTTTTAAATATTTTATTAAGAAAAAATTAACAAAATTTTTTATAAAAAAAAAATTAAAAAATATTTTATCAACTTTTTTCATTTTTTTTCTATATAAATTTTTAAATATTTTATTAAAAAAAAATTTTAAAAATTTTTGTAAAATAAAATTAAAAAATATTTTATAAATTTTCTTCGTTTTTTTTAACTATTTAAATATTTTATTAAAAAAAAAATTAAGAAAATATTTTATAAAAAAAAAAATATTTTATAAATTTTCTTCATTTTTTTTACTATATCAATTTTTAGTTATTTTATTTTTTAAATTAAAAAATATTTTATAAATTTTCTTCGTTTTTTTAACTATTTAAATATTTTATTAAAAAAAAAATTAAAAAAATATTTTGTAAGAAAAAATTAAAAAATATTTTATAAATTTTCTTCTTTTTTTTTTTAATATATAAATTTTTAAATATTTTAAAAAAATATTTGACAAAAAAAATATTAAAAAATATTTGATAAAAAAAAGTATAAAATATTTTGTATGGTTTCATTTAAAATTATAATAGAGAAAAACATATAATACGCTAGAACAATGCTAGCATGCTCAAACTTTATCATCAACATTTCTCTAGCGCTGACCACAGTGCGTATTAGTGATAAATTTCATTTGACCACTGAACAAACTTACGTTCGTTTTATTCTTTTTACTTTTTCTTTATCATTTTATTTCTTTTCTCGTTTTATTATTGTCTGCTGGTTTCTCAATTTTCTCACAATACTCAAAGACTCGTTGCTGTCAAGACATTTTAAACTTGTTATGAGCTCAAGTTGAGCCGCGGGGCAAAGACTTTGACAAAGTCAGCGTTGAGGTTTGTTGAGATTGCATGAGCTAAAAGCAAGCTGCCACTGCCACTGCCACTGCCGCTTGCCACTTGAGCTCAATTGTGCAAGCGTTGACAATGCGAATTACGTATAGAGTATAAAGCCAACAACAACTACAGCAACAACTACAATAACAACAGCAGCAGCTACAATAACAAACAGTCAGCAAACAACAATAAGCAAAAAAGAAAAAAAAAAGACAATTTCTCGTTTAGTTTGCGCGTCACAATGAGCAAATAGTTTAGCACAAAACTTAACGAAAACTTGCATTTAAACTTGACGAAACATTTAAATCAAAATTGATAAGCTAAAGCAGCAGTTGCTGCAGTCGTTGTAAAAACTGACGTCACAAATGTTGATCGATAAGTTTTGTTGTTTGCACCTTTGGCACAAAAAAAATAAAAGTCAATAAAAAACAACAACAGCAGCAACAACAACAAGAAAAACAATAATAAGTGAAACTCAAAGTCAAATAAAATACTTATAAAAAAAACTACGCGCACGACGAGTTTGGCAAAAAGTGCCAAAAAGTCAACTTTTTGCTTGATTTTCTTCTTTTTTTTTTGATGAAAGGGGCGTTGCCATAAAATGCCTTCTCGTATATCAGTTACTCCACCTGCTCCTGCTGTTGCTCCTACTGCTGCTGCTGTTGCTGCTGCTGCTACTGCTGCTTCTACTGCTGTTGCTACTGCTGCTGCTGCTGCTGCTGCTGCTATTGCTGCTGCTGCTGCTACTGCAGACGTCAAAGTTTTTAGCACATGTAGTTTAGCGTTTTTATAGCTGTTTCTAGGCGAAACTTTTCTTCGTTTTTTTTTTTTTTTTTTCTTTTGCCGCATTTATCGTTATTCGATTGCTTGTTCTTTCTCCCTGCTTCTATATTTTTTTTCACTGTCTGCTGCTGCTTTTTCTTCTTCTTCTTTTATTCCTTTTCTATTTCCTCTTTTTTTTTTGCCTTGCTTTTCTTCATCTTTATTTTCATTTTTGTTAGTTTATTGATTTCCGCTCTATTGACTTTTTTTCCAGTCTATTGTTTTGCCTTGTCTGCCGTTCGACTTTATGGCTTAGTTATGGCACACACACACACACAGAGAAACATAGACAGACACACACGCATATATATGTTTATATAGGCTGCAGATCTAATTGCATTTTTAATTAGTTTGCAGTAGACATAAAGTCGACGCTGACGCTGCCGTTGCAGTTGTTCGCATCGCTTCGTATGCAATTGCATAATGACTTAATTAAAGTTGTTTTTTATTTTTTTCTACTTTTTTTTTCTGCCACGATGCAGATAATTAATGCAAAATCCTTAACACGCACTAACAATTTCAAGTTTGCAGCAAGCAGCAGGCAGCAAGCAGGCAGCAAACCAAGCACAAGTCGCATAATAATCAACTCAAGCTGTGGAAAAACTTTGGCGTTATTATCAGACAGACAGCGAGAGACACACAGATAGACAGACAGACAGACAGACAGACAGATAATGCATATATACACACACACAGTAGCCATGCCTTGAAGAACGCCTACACTTACCTAGCACTGCATCTTAATGAGTCAAGGAGTCGCAAGGTAAAAGTTTTTGGGGCCAGGTATACAATGAGGTCGCAGCAGATTTTGGCCTTTCGTGCACCGCAACCCACAAACAACAACAACAACTGGGAAAAAAAATAAACCAAGGCAAAAGCCACTCAGGCATAAGTTTTAACACCACCCACAGCCTAGTCGCCCCACTGCCTAGTTCGTCCTTTACCCGCCGCAAACCTGCAACCTTATCGAGAATTTTCCCTTCTCATAAGTAGCTGCTAAGCGGCTTTAAGTTGCCGTGAAAATTGTTGAAGCAAGTTTTCGATAACTTTTTTCTAACGCTGCCGCTGCTGCTGCTGCTGCCACTTCTCTGGCTGCCTCTCAAACTTCTTTGTTTTGCTTATTGCAATTTCTTTTGATCAATTAAAAGGCAGACAAAAAAATATTATATAAAAAATATTTCTCATGTTATATATTTGGGTGCGGCTGCTGTCGCCTGACTTGACATGATAATGAAAAACAATTTTTACTTTTTTTTTTTATCTTATGTCGCGTAGGTTGATAAAGGTCACAGCATACAGTTGACAGCAGGTGGCAGTGCTAATAAAGTGAAGAGCACAGATTGCAATAACATAACAGAGACCGACAAAAAAATACTTAAAAAGTAAATAAAATTACAGCGACTTGTAGATACTCTGCAATAAAATAAAATTACAAGACATAAAGAGATTTCTTTATGCCCTGCATATACCCGTCAAGTGACAAAGAGTACGGGTAGCAAGTGTTTGAGCCTTGAGTGAACCCTCGTTTCTTGTCTTGCTTGCTGTCTGTCCTTGCAGTATGTGATAATTGCCAAGTTATTGCAAAGAAAGGGCAACAGCAGTAAGCTCTGTGCAGAGTGTAAAAGAAGTGAAAGGGAGAGGAGAATGAGAGTGAGAATGAGAGAGAGAAATGAGACAAAGTGAAGAGTCTGGTCAGCGGCATCGACTAATTGTAATGAATTTTTCAATTTTTGTTTGTTGGCAACGAGTGATAGAAAGGGGCAGGGAAAGCAACAGCAGCAGCAACAGCAACAGCAGCAACAGCAACAGCAACAGCAGCCTTTCTGCTATATAGTCTGATGAATGATGCCACACACTCGTCGTTGTCATTCATCACACAGCTGGCGCTGGCAAATGGCGCTGATGCTGCTGCTGACGTTGACGTTAAAGCTGGCAGCGCAGCTTGCTGCAATGTTAACGTTGCGTCGCTGACACGCGCTTTTTGCGGTCAAACTTAGACACACACACACAGCTGTCTCTTTCTCTCTCTGTGTATGTATCTCTCTCTCTCTCTCTCTCTGCATGTGTTGTGCTCGTATTTGCGGTTGACTTCAATGGCATTTGATGAAAAATTAAGACAGCAATGGAAACAGTGGAAAAGCAAAAAGAAGATGAAGATGAAGATGAACAAGAAGAAGCATAAGCAGAGACTAAATTAAGATTTTTCGTTCTGCTTAACACGCTGATAAAAGCACTCAAAATGAACAAGAGAGATAGAGAGTGAGTGAAAGAGCAAGCTGCAGCTGTCTTTTTGTTTGGCAAAAACTGTGTTTATCATTTGTTAAAATTGTTTTGAGAAATTGCATTTCGTTTGTTATAAATGACACAAAGTATTTCTACCACCAAAAGCATCTTCAGCTTCAACTTTAACTTCAACTTTTACAAGTTTACATTTTTTCCCCACCAAAATTTACTGTAGCATTTCATAAAAATTGAAATTCAAAATGTTAGTTTAATGTGTTAACATTTTTCAAATCAAGAATTTACAATTACTATGCAATCGATCTGTGAATTGTTGTTGTTGCCACTTTAAAAAATATGCAACAGCAACGGCAAGTTGCAATCTAATTAAGGTTCGCAATGCTGTAACCTATATGCAACCAACAACAACACACAGACACACACACAGATAGTAATACATTTGGCTTAAAAGTGGCTAAAAATTGTTTGTCGACATGCAACATCAATTGGCAGCGCCATCTGTCGGACGGGGGTCAGATTACACAGGTTACTCTTCGCTATTTCTGCTGTCTGTTTGTGACGCGCAAATGATTTACAAATTGAAATAGCTAAGCAACAACAAAATTTCATTGTGGTTTTTTTTTTCTATTCTCTCTCTCTCTCTCTCACACTCTCTCTCTCTTTCACTCTCGCTTTCTCTTGATTCTATTTCATTTAGCTATGTGGGTTAAGGTTTACCATTTTCTATACCCATCTCTCTCTCTCTCTGTCTCTCTCTCTCTCTCTCTCTGTGCCTGTGTGTGTGTTTGTTTGTGGCGAAATTGATGGAAATGCAGTTTTAGTGACTTTTCAATGCGAACACAATCAAAATGCAATTGCTGTACAATGTTTTAAAGTCTAAAGCAAAGCTTAACATTAGGCTGTTAACATTAACAGTTGTATTGTTCAAGCTTTTCATTGTATTTTATATTAATATTTTTTATTAACTTGAAAAACTTTAACAGACAAACTGATCGCGTATATTACAATTTTTCTAAATTATGTTGCTGTTATATTTCTGTTAAGTTTCTGTTAGTTTTCTGTTAAACTTCCGTTAAATCTATGTTAAATGTCTCTTATGTCTATGCTGAATTTCTGTTACGTCTATGTAAATTTTAGCTACTTCTATATAAAATATATATATGTCTATATTGAATTTATGTTATGTCTCTGTTAAATATCTGTTATGTCTCTGTTATATATCTGTTATGTCTCTGTTAAATATCGGTTATGTCTCTGTTAAATATCTCTTATGGCTCTATCAAATTTCTGTTATTTCTATGTTAAATAAATATGTTAAATTTCTGCTCTGTCAAAGTTAAATCTATGTTAAATTTCTGTAAAATCTATTTTAAATTTCTGTTAAATCTATGTTAAATTTCTGTAAAATCTATTTTAAATTTCTGTTATTTCTATGTTGAATGTCTGTTATATCTATGCTAAATTTATGTTACGTCAATTTTAAATTGCATCAATTGCTATATATTACATTTCTGTTATGCTTCTGTTAAATATCTGTTATGTCTATATTGAATTTATGTTATGTCTCTGTTAAATATCTCTTATACCTCTATCAAATTTCTGTTACATCTATGTTAAATAAATATGTTAAATTTCTGCTCTGTCAAAGTTAAATCTATGTTAAATTTCTGTTATATCTATGTTAAATTTATGTTAAATCTATGTTAAATTTCTGTTATATCTATGCTAAATTTATGTTACGTCAATTTTAAATTGCAGCTATTGCTATATATTACATTTCTGTTATGCCTCTGTTATTTCTCTGTAAATTTATGTTATTTCTATGTTAAATTTCTGTTGCATCTATGTTAAATTTCTGTTATATCTATGTTAAAATTATGTTAAATTTATACTGTGTCTATGTTAAATTTATGTTAAATCTATGTTAAATTTCTGTTATGTCCATGTCAAATTTCAGCTATTTCTATATATTAAATTTATGTCATGTCTCTGTTAAATATCTGTTATGCCTCTGTCACATTTCTATTATTTCTATGTTAAATTTCTGTTCTTTTTGTATTAAATTTGACATGCCTAAACATTTCTTTTTATACTAATAACATTTACAGTTGCATTGATAGTTCTGCTTATAGCTAATTTACTTTAGCAAAGACACAAACCATTTTAATTGAAAGTCATCGATTGATTTTTGACGATAATCATTAATGTAAATCACATTTACAGTTATTAACACATGTAATACGAATTAAGCGTCTGATCAACGGCTAAATGCTATACGCATAATGCGTAAAATTTCAATTTCACATTGTTCAAATTCAAATAAGCAAAAGCCTAATTTGCAATGCCAATCATTTGAGCATTTACGCGGAATTCATAAGCCAATGCTACATAGTATCGTAGTATCCTTAATATCCTTGTTCATGCTATGCCATGTTGCATATTCATGTGCTGCTTATACTCTATATATATGTGTGTGTGTGTGTGTGTTGCTGTTTGTGCCGCATTAGCACTCTGGCAAAAATTTGTCTGTGTATAGTTTTCCAATTAGGCGAAAAAACAAAAGCATTGGCCAGAGGCAAATGTGATGTGAACGAAAAGTAGATGAAGGAGGAGGAGAAGAAGGAGGAAAAGGAGGAGGAGAAGGAGGAGGAGAAGGAGGAGTTGCTGATGCTGCGCTGCCTGCTTTTGCTGTCATCTTCGTTTATGGCTGCCACAAATGGCGCAACAAGGGTAACAACAGTAGCAGCTATAACAGCAGCAACAACAGCAACACAGCAGCAACAACAGCAGCAGCAACAGCAACAGCAGCAACAGCAGCTGCAACAATAACAAAACAACAACAACAATAAATATGAAATTGCAGTGACAAAGCAGTTGAAATAGAATTGGATACCAGCAAAACTGTCTGGACCTGAACAATTCCATTGGAGGTACATCGCTTGGCACTTTTCTTCCCTCTGCCTGTCTCTCTCTCTCTCTTTCTCTCTCTCTCTGCGCTCTTGTCGCCCTTGACTACTTAAGATATGCATAGTGTCCTCATTTGCACATTTCCGTTCCCTTCACTTTGTTACGTTTTCATTTCTTTTTTTCCCCCTTTTCGTTTTCATTTTTTTTTCTTTTTTGGTGTCGTTTTGCTTAGCGGAAGTTGCCATGTTGCCAAACTATAAAACTGCAGCGCCAGCTGAAATAAGCGTAAGAGGTAAAAATATTGTACCCCCCCCCCCCCCTGTATTCCCTGCATTCTTAGCTGCTTTAGGTACCCATCTTCCCCTTGCACCTCTCCTTCTCCTTTACTCATCTCTTGCCTAACATTACTTTTAACTCTGAGTACTGAGCATCTTGTCGCCGGATGTGAATTTATGCGTATTCAGCTTGAGCATGAAGCAGCACAAGAAAAAAAAAGGAAGATGGCAGCCAGCAAAGAAAAAAAAAATGGAGAATGAGAATTGCAATTGCTTTCAGTTTGTGTTACTCTGCGCTGATTTGTGTCCGCCTTGGCTGCAAATTAATTGCGCAAACTGGCGAAGCAGACGAAGCAAACGTTACATGTTACTTAAGCAGTAAATGTAACTGCAAATGTAACTGTAACTGTAATTTTAACTGTAACTGTAAGTGAAAAATGCTGCTGGCTTTTTTTTCCTTTTTTTTGCTATAAGCTTCATTTAAATAATTTTCGTATATTTTGCTAAACATGCTGCTTGTTTTCTTGTTGCTTAGCTGAAAATTAGAAAAATATTTCAAAAGTTTTTTTCTCTCACACTTTTCCGTTTTTTGTTTTGTGCAGAAATTTTCATTAATTGAAAGAGTTAAGAGATTTTTCTTATTACGGAATGTAAGAAATGTTGAAATGTTGAAATGTCTCAACTTTCTCACACTTTTACACTCAATCAACTTATTGTTCGCATTACAAATGTTTGATTTATTAGATAGAAAAAACACAGAGAAAGAGAAAGTATGAGAAGTTATTGTTTTTGATTTTCTTTTGAGATATTATATATTTTATTGCCCATCGTTGGGCTACTTATTGTGCTTGTGCTTGAGCCAAAAAACGCGGATGCATAAA
Organism: Zaprionus obscuricornis; assembly: GCA_037044475.1. Taxonomy (NCBI): domain Eukaryota; kingdom Metazoa; phylum Arthropoda; class Insecta; order Diptera; family Drosophilidae; genus Zaprionus; species Zaprionus obscuricornis. The sequence continues at coordinate 9,487 of JBAMBR010002688.1, forward strand.
TCAAAAGAGAAATGCGCATAATACGCATAAAATGTATAAAATGTAATTAATAATTTGTAATTTCCTACACTTCCATATGAAAGGAAGTTGAAAACGCGACAAAACGCCAACTCTTCTCTCTCTCTCTTTCCCGCTTTCATGTGTCTGCGAGTTGTGATAGCTCGTAAATATTAGAGAGCATTAGAGATTGATGTTTATGTAATTGAAATTAATACAAGTATTAAATGCATTATGCATTAATGCAATGTCTCATGATTTTTAAATGTGAAAATGCAAATTACACACACAAATTACATATTAGAAATTTGCCATATGCAATATGTAATATGTAATATGCAATTTCAAATATTGTTGTCTATGCTGAATGTAATCGAAATTCTGGCATCGCAATTATGCATGGTTGGCTTAATTAAAACTTTACAGTTGAATGCATTAGAATTATTTTTCAATGATGTATGACAGTTGAGACTGCACGATATGCGACAGACAGTTAGACAAAACAAAGTGACAGACAGATAGTTAAATAGACAGCTGGCAACTGACAGTTGCGATAAGCTTTACTCATACACTTTGACTATTTACTTTTTATGCTTAAACTCAATAAAAATAGTGCAAAATAGCCATGGTCAAGTCTTCTATTTTTTTTTCTATTGACACTCAAAAGTATGCAACACTTTTTTTTTCGTCAAATAAATAATCTTTCAGAATTTGAATTTTGGCATGATAACAAATTGGTTTGAATTTGTCAATAGATATTTTATAGTTGCTTTTATTATTGTTGTTGTTGTTGCTTTTGCTGCTGTTATTGTTGTTATTGTTGTGATTTTGTTGCTTTGCATGCTGCTGCAATGTGTTAGCCGTAACATAGAAATGTCGAAAACTCAATTGACTGCATTATATGGATTTCATACACAAAGCTATTCATTCATTCTATTCATATACATATACATATGCATATATATCTGTCTCTTTCTCTTGCTCTGCATGCTTTATGTGTTGCTCTGCAGGTGTTTTTTTTATTCCTTTTTTTTTTTTGCCACTCACACAAATGTTGTCTCGTGATTTGATTGTGATTCTCTCGTTGTAGTCGTCGTGATTTGGATTGTGATTTTGTGATTGTGAGATAGTAATTCCATTGAACGATACAACGCTACTCCCCCCACAGCTAACACAGCGCATCGCATCGCTTTGCTTTGCTTTCCCCATTTTGATGGCAAACAAATTTACGTGCAGCTCAAAGGATCAAATGTCGATTGAAAATTGACTAACAAATGTGTTTGACTTTCTGACATTATTGTTGCTGTTGTTGCTGTTATTGTTTATTTGTTTATCCTAAGTGCTAGGTAAAGGCTTCAATGATACAGAGTTAGAGAAAGAGAGAGAGAGAGAGAGAGTAATGTATAGTTAGTTTCCGTAAATAGTTTTTTGCATTTAAACATCAGCTGTTAACATTTTATGTCATAAGTTTCAAGCGCATTTTCCTTAGCTGTAAAATACTTAGAAACTTGTCTTGTCTTGTCTTGTCTTTTCTTTTATATTTCCTTCTTTGCATGCTTAATGAGTTTTTAAACTGTTTGTAATAAACTCTAATAAGTTCCGCAGCGACCTTCAAGTGCATTTAGCGACCACAAGCGATGATATTAAAATTTTTAAAATTCTCTTTAGATTTACAACAACTACAATTATAATTAGCTAAAGCAGCAGATGATGCTCTTAAGTAAGTAGCACAAACTGTTATATAAAACTGTAAGCAGCATTTATAGCACAAAAGTTTGTAGTGTAAAGCTTCTAGGAAATTTTATTTGTTAACCTGAAAAATATTTTCCCATTTTTTTTTATTTCCGAAATATAAGCGTTGAAAGCTTTTGTCTAATGTTGTAAGCTTATGCATGCTTATACACGTTTGTCTAATAGTAGCTGCTTATAGAATGAGAAATATATGTTGGGGAATTTTGATTTTTTTGGTAGAGCAACAAATTTTAGAAGTTAAAATGATTTTAGCACACAATGAGTATAAGATTTTTGTATGATAAAAGAAAGCACAAAGGAAAAATCGCTAAGCTTGTATAAGTTAATGTCAGCTATGTGATACTAAAGTATAAGTACAAGTTATACAAGTATAAGAGCACAAGGTACATTCGAAGACTTTGTATAGCTTTGGCTAAGGTTGCAAGCTTATTTATGTAACAGTTGCTGCTTATATAACAAGGAAATACGTAGAGGAACTTTAAGCTCTTTGACCAAGTAACAAATTTTAGAAGACAAACTTATAAATACGTTGAGCTTGTATAAGTTAATGTCCACTAAGTGATACTAAAATATAAGTATAAGTTATAGAAGTGCACAAGACACATTCGAAGAGTTTGTATAAGCAAATATCTTAATCTTTATATAGAAGTATAAGAATAAAAGTGTTATTGACTCAATGCTGAAATTATAAGATATTTTTATAAGTAACATAAAAATATTTTCGAAGTATTTTTTTATACGAATATAAGTTGCCTTTGTTCGAAGTTTTCAAACTTATATTGAAATATTTTCGAAGTATTTTTTTTATAAGAATATAAGTTGCTTTTGTTCGAAGTTAGCATTAAGCTTTTGAAGTTTACAAATATTTTCGAAGTGAAGCTTTTATTTTTATGGCAAAGACATTTGCAATTTCTACAACAGAATTTTGTGAATTTTTAACGAAAGAATAAAAACTGAAGATTTTTGTAGACATTTTTTGTTGTTGAATTTAATTTAAAATTTTTTAAAAATATATTTTTAAAATAAATTACTTTTATTTTTTATGCTACGATAATTTCTTTGAACTAAGCAAAATATTTAAAAAAAAAAAAAAAAAATTCTAATAAATTTTTTTGTAATTTTTGTGTAATTTTCATTTGCCGAAATATAAATTGCTAAAGATTTTAACAGTTGCTGTCAACACTTTTATAGCTGGACGCCACTTGATGCTGCTTTAGAGCAAACTTAATCCCATGCTAACTACCTGAGATTGCTACGCGAAAAGTCTTAAGCCGCACTTCAGCCACAGTGCAAGAAAGATGATGATGATGAAGAATATGAAGAAGCAGAGGCAGAAGAAGTAAGTGAAGCCGTTGCGTTAGGAACTTTGTCTAGTTTCAACAGGCGCAGCACTACAAAAAGTTTATTAGCAGACACACAGATAGAGAAACGTAGAGGCAGGCCAAGCTCGACTAGGAAGCTCATTAAGCTGCTTTTGCTTTTGCTTTTGCTATTGCAGGACGCAAAAGATAAAGCAGCAAGGAAAACTAAACTTAAAATCCTTCAAAACATTTTTGCAAACTGTTGCTAGAGTAGCGTTAAAAAATTTTGACAGCAAACTCATTCACGCAACAATTTTCTTTACAATGTTAAATGCAAAAATTTCTATATACTCTGTAAAATTATACTGCATGAAGAAAGAGTATAATCAACACTAAGCTAATATAGAGTAGCATAAACTATATGAGAAAAGTGTCTTAAAGTTAAAGATCTATCACTTTCATAGCAATCATAGTACAGAGTATTTGTCAAGTCAAGCGCAAAAATGTTTGTGTAACATTTTGTTACTTGTGTTATACGCAGATATTTGAAAGTTTTATGATTCAAGCCGCACTCAAATGCAGAGCTTTTTGCTGCTGATATTGATGATGGAAAATTGGCAAGTTTTGTGGTTAAGTTTGCACAACACAACTTTGCCATAAACACTTGAGCCTGTGAACATTTTTATGCGTGCCAAAGAAAATTGTTTTACTTATTAAATGCAGCAGCAAAGTGATGAATATTATGATGAAACTTTAAGACAAAAATGACATTATTAGTGTTATGTGAAATGATTTTGAAGAAAATTTGAAATGTAAAATATGAAATGTGAAACTTTTGAAAACATTTCGTTGCAATTCAATTTCACTTTCAATTTATTTTATTTTTCCCTTTTTTTTTGTATCATTGTAAAATACGCATAAATTATGTAGTGCAATTTGTTGTAACGTTACGTTATACACATATACAATGTCATTGTCTCTCTGCGCGTGTGTGTGTGTGTTTGTGAGTTGTGGGTAAAGCCATAAACAATGGGCCAAAAGTGCTGAGAGAGATGACCCCTAAAAACAGAAGGCAGGCAGGCAGCAAGCGCAAGCAAGCACTTGAAACTTGAAACTCATAAATTACAACACAATCCGGTTGTCTTCATAAGTTAAAAACACGCATACGCCCCGTAGGCTGTCATACACCTGCAACATGAAGAACAAACAGCAAACAGCAACCAGTAACAAAAATGGCCAATTGAAATAAATTCACGTGATGAAGCCTGGCAGCATTGACTATATATATATTCTCTACAAATATATTTTTACTCACTCTCTCACTCGCTCACTCTCTCTCTCTCTCAGTTGCTCTCTCTGCCTATATCGCACATAATTTCAAGTGCGATTTAAATCAATCGTTTTTGGCTATTCGCTTTTATTTTATTTTTGGGCAAGCTGAGTGACACGCCCACTTTGCCAAATGCATGACGCCATAAAAGTTGACTCAGTGTATGTTGAAGAGTTTTTGCTGCTTGTTCGATATTTATGACAAATATTACGCTGCACAGTGGCATAAAATTTGCAAAAAAAATTATTTATGCTAATTTTACTTGTAAATAAGCATGATAACAACTACAATTAATTTTTGTACCACTGTGCATGACAAATGTTGCGTCTATAAAATATGACAAAAAAAAATATAGAAAAACTTACAAAATCTTCTATAAAAATATCGCATTATTTTGCTTGTTGCCTGACAGTATTGAGCGCTGCTGTTGCTGTTGTTGTGTTGTGTTGTGGGTGTGGCTGCGTGTTTTTGACACTTTAACTATGCACACGCACAAACACTTTGAGCACACACACACACAGACACATATATATATATACAGTACAAGGTTTACGTTACGTTTTTGTTGGCTTGTCATTTGATGTTTATTTTTAGTCAGCTTGTAAATGGCATCGTCGCCATTGTCAGGTAACTTGTCTACACTCTGCTCTTTGCTGCCTCAGCAAACTGACAGCCCTAAGTAGCTGATTGTATGCGTTTTATGTGTGTTGCTGCTGCTGTTGCTGTTGCTGTTGCTGTTGCTGCTGCTGTTGGCATTTTATGCAAGTGCATTCATAAATATTTACTCGATTGATTTTTAAACTCATTTTAATGATGTGTTTTTCTTTTTTTTTCTTTTGCTTTTTGCGATTCAATTTGAATTTTTGCACAGCGATGTATGCTTAATGCGCATTTCATTTTCACATTACGCATTAAGAATTTTCACATTTTTTTTTTTTTTTTTGCTGGCAAGTCAAAAGTCTTGCGACAAGTCGCGCGTCAAAGTTTATTGAAGCGTTTAAACTTGAAAATTTGAATCAATTATTGGCCAAAAAAAAACTTTCGACAAATTCTCTTCAAGTTTTTAAAGTTTCTTTTTACGCAAAGTTGAATTTACATAAATTTAGCTAAAAATTAAAAAGTTTAAGCATATAATTTATTTATAATGTCTTTAACTTACGTTAGAATATATTTATATATATTTTATTTTTTAAGCAGCAATATAAAAAGTTAACATACCTGCAAAAGAGAAAAAGAGAGAAAAAAAAATTGTTTAAAAATTGTTGCAAGTATTATGAAAATTTTATTTGATTATATTTAAGCTAAGCATATTTAATGCAGCGCTAAGTAGCTTAGTCTAACTCTCTCTCTCTCTGTGTGTCTGCAGTCTATTGCTATCTCTATCAGTCATATTTGTTATCTTGATCTTATTCTCAATGTTTCAAAGACACTTTTGCACTTTGCATTTATGTCATGGCATGAGACTTGGCACTCACAATAGTCCAGCTATTGGCAAGTCAAGGCTGGCTAAGAAAAAAAAAATCGGCTTAAATATCAACTGCGACTGCGACTGCGACTGCGACTGCTAAGTATATGACATTTATTGAGTCGATGGCAGCTGTGCAGCTGCAACATTTTGACTAAGCCAATAAGCGTTTGAGTAAAAGGCGCATTCGACTGCAAAGTAAAATGAAATAAAATACAAAAAAAAAAAACAAATAACAAAAAGAAAATAGGCGTGGCAAAATAAAAGGGTAGAGTGTTGGCAATGGCAACTGTCTGGCATTTACCTTATCCGCTGCCAGCTTGTTGCACTTGCATTTACTTGAGGATTTGCCTTGTACTTGCGCAGCCTTTGCATGTGTCTTTCTCTCTCTCTCTGTGTGTGTGTGGCACGTTTTAGCGCTTTAGTAGCTGCAATTTGTTGAAGCGTGCGGCCAGGCAGCAGCAACAGCAACAGCAGCAGCTATAGTGTGCACACATGTGCAAATAACTTTGACGGTAATGCAAATGAATGCCAATTTACGACCCGAAATACACAACGTTGGCATCTTCCTGCATCTACCTTGCCTTACGTTGCCTTGCGTTTGGCCTGTCATTGAGTTTCGTGTTTCGTGTTTGAGCAACTTTTCGACAGTCGCTCAATTGCATTAGTCGAGGCCAATTTGCAACTGGCCAGGTGTGAACTCAATAAATAATCGCACTTTCAATTGCCAAAGCAACTTTACTTCCTTGCCATTCCTTTCCCATTTCCCATACCCCACCATCTGTCGACATGTCGTCTACAAAGTGCTAAGCAGCAAAAAAAGAAAAAAACTTGCAAGCACATTGAGTTATCTAAGAGACACGTTCAATCAACTCTTCAAAACTTGTTCTTATTTATTTTTAGTTCAGTTTTTAAGTAAAAACTTGAACATTCGCATAAAAATTATTGCAGCAATTGTTATAAATTGCCAATAGATGGCGTTGCTATACCACAAAAAAAAGGAAAAAAAAAACAATTTAATTTTCTAAAATATGCAACAGCTTTTAGCTTGAACAAAAGGTTATAAAGTGCACCTCACACACACACATACTCACACATACAGATACACATACACATACACATAAATAACAAAAGCATTTTGGGTTTGAACATTTTTCGACAGTCAGGTGCAAAAAGCATTGAGAAAACTACGCTAAACTATTTCATAACGTGCTGCTCCTGCTGCTCATGCTACTGCTATTTTTTTTTTGGCTTTGGCTTTGGTTACGGCATCCCGAAAAAGAAAATCGCTGGGCACAAGGTGAAAGGTGGCAGGTGGCAGGTGGCAGGTGGCAGGGGTTGAAAGAGTTGGCGAACAATTAGTTGGGCTTCGGAACGAAATGTTTTTAAGTGGCGCCACAGCCTTTTGACCGTACAATGGCTCATGGCACCCCTACAATATCCGGCATAGCATAATACTCCTCTCGCTCTCTAAACTCACATCGAAGCACTTTTTGCCAGGCAATAGTCAAAAATGGGTTTTACTCTCTTCCATTGTTGTGACTTTTGACCGCCGCGTCTAGCGGGACAGCGGATAGTGAAGAGAAATGCAATAAGCGAAGCTTTGTTTAAGCTCAAAATGGATGAGTGCCACGCCCATTAACACGCCTAGCATTCAAGCTGTTGCCTAAAATGCCACACACACACACACACACGTGTGTATTTGTATATATGTCTGTGTATGCTTTGGAGTATTTGCCTTTTGTCTGGCGGGTTGCGCATTATAAAACAATTTGTTGTTTTGACACCAAACCGGGCAAACGGGCTACGACTACGACGACGAACCCTTGCTGACCGCAACTGACCCGCACAACACACAAAGCACACACATATATACACACACACATATGTAATCATTGTTTGTTTATTGCCTGAACAGGATTTTCCATTTGCCTTCGTTTGTTTGTGGCTGACATTTGTATTTGCCAAGGGTTTACTTTTTATGTATTTGTCGTGATCCACACACGAAATCTCCCATACTCTATCTCTTCCTCCCCCCTCATCTCTCCCCTCTACCTAGCCTAGCACTCAAGTCCAACTTCCATTTGTTTATATAGCTTATTGAGTTCACACCTACAACAAGCAGCAGCAGCAACAACAGCAACAGCAGCAACAGCAGCATCAGCAAACTTAACGAAATGCTGAAACACTTGGTGAATTCTAATGTGATTCGTATTGACATTGAAGTTGACTTTAGTTTTTGTAAATTTTAAGATGTTTATTTTGCAGAGTTAAGTGAACTTTTATAGCTCCAACTGATTTATCGTTTCGTTAAGTTGGCTTTCGTTAAGTTTACAAAAGTTAATTTTTTACGTGATTAAAATATTTGATTTCGTTTAGTTCAGCTTCGTTAAGTTTACATTCGTTAAGTTAACATTCGTTAAGTGACTTTTCGTTAAGTTAATTTTCGATAGGATTATTTTTTAGTGTATTTAAGAACTGTCTTTAGTTTAGTTTCGTTAAGTTTACTTTCGTTAAATTTACTTTCGTTAAGTTAATCTATCGTTAAGTTTATTAACCGTAAAGTTTATTTTTCGTAGTGAATAATAGTCACTGCTTTAAACTTATTTTCGTTAAGTTTTCTTTCGTTAAATTTAATTTCGTTCAGTTTACAAAATTAATTTAAAATATTTATAAGAATATTAGCTAGCACAAATTTTTATTTTATTTATTTTTTATTTATTGCTTCACGCTTTAAAAATAAATCTATGAATTTTGCCACAAAATCAAGGAAAGGAAATTCTTTTGAAAATTCATCGATATAAAATTTAATTAAATTTAAATAAAATTTAAATGAATTTCAATTAGAAAAGGCATTCGCAAGACTTAACACAAAAGGTAATTGAATCGCAGCCTAAATTAAAAAGTTATTTAACTTCCTTTTGCACATGACATTCTAAACAATAAGTATACGCACACACAGAGACACAATGTACACCTGTGTTACTATAGTATTCAGCTTGTCAAGCTTGAAGGATATGCGTGTGTGTGTGTGTGAATGAATGGGTGTGGCATATTTGTGGGCGGCATGTGCTTAAGCCGTGACCATGTGGAAAACCGCTAAAAATTACTAAGCGCATCGGATTACAGAGACAAAACCAAAAAAACAAAAAACAAAAAAAAAACCGCTAAAACCAAAAAATACTCCCACACACACACAAGCGCGCTGCTTCATACAATGACAATTTGTGTACTTTATAAGCTCTGGCGCGTACAGCATGCTTCTAAGCGTATTACAACTCCCTCTCTCTCTCACACACACTCTCTCTCTCTTCCACTGCATAAATAAAATAAAAATAAAAAAAAAATCCATTGCGTCGCCCTTCGTCGAGAAAGAGTCAAAGTTTTGTGAAAACAATTTGTTGATGAACTCAATTAAAGCAGCAACAAAAGCAGCGGCTACAGCCAACAGTTGTCTGGTATTTGTCGTCGGCTTTAGCTGCCGTTGCATGCTCTATAAAAAAAAAAAAAAATACCCTGCATTCAGCAAATTGAACTTGTATGAAAAAAAATGAGATTAAAAACTTTTATAAATTTTAAATAATTTTCAATTTTTTTTATTTACAGCATAACTTGCCGTCGTGCAATCAAAGTTATCAAAGTGTTGTTCTTGTTGTTGTTTTTTTTTCACTTGCTTTAATTAATTTCATGTTTTTCGATATCTGCGTAGCGTAAACATAACCAACAGCCACGCCCCCCAATTGCAAGTCTTGTAAACTGTTGTAAACTTTAGCTGAAAATCAAATTATGGAAATTATTTTCAGTTCTTGCAAACACATTTGCAATTAGGCAATGGAAACTTTTTCGCCCTTCGCTGCTGTTTTTTTTATTCCTTTTTCTTGTTGTTATTCTTGTTGTTGTTGTTGCTGCTGTTGCAAAAGAAATGCAAGCTTAAGTTTTGCGTAGTTTCAAACGCATATAGGGCAAAGCAGTCAAAAGGGAGCAAGAGGCAGAGAGAGGCAGTGAGGGAGTAAGAGTAGGAGAGACTTATTGAGTTGGCAACAAACAGAAGGCAAAAGCACTCACACACACACACGCACACATAGTGTACACATACTGAGATAAGCTGTACACTGCAGCAAACATGATATTTTCGGCATTGGATCTGGACGAGGCAGCAAGCAGTAAGCAATAAGCTGCATGCGGCAGGCGACAGGCGAACCAGCATGCAGCTGCCTTATGCAGCTGCCTCATACATAGACCCAAGAAAGTGCAACTAAAACGCAGTCATGCTGCACAGAATAATCCAAGGGGATTATCTTTAGCAACCCCCCAAAACCCACCCAAAAATACTCCCAAAAATCCTCAGTCAGAGGAAAAAGTCAAATAAGGCGCCGCACACAAAGCGTTCGACTGGCCGAGTCCAATTTTTATGCCAACAAAGCGTTTTTTATTATTGGCCCCTATGCGCAGCTATATATGTATGTGTGTGTGTGTATGCGGGGGTGCGGCTCAGTTCGATTGCATATTTTCGCGGCCTTTGTTAACATTTTTTTCTGCCAAACGTTTTTTTTTTTTGTTTTTTTTTATTATTGTTGTTCAGCGACTTTGCTACAAAATTGAAATGCATTCGCAACTTGCACTTTGAGCGCATGCAATTTGCATTCTATCTTCAGTTTTTTTCCCACCACTTTTTTATTTCGTTCTTTTTTTTTTTTTTTTGTTTTTTGCTACTGTTTGTTTATTGTAAACATTTGCAGCACAATGATGCTGTAAAGACTGAGCATATGTTTGTCCAAGCTTATAAATAACAATTTTCCTCTTTTCATTCTTTCTGTTTTGCGAAATTTAAAGAGAATATTTCACAAGTTGTGCAAAGAATTTGTTGAAGCATTTGAGCAATTCATGGAAATTATTTACATTTTAATGAATGCATGCAAAACAAAATAATATTTGCAGTAATTTAAAATTTATTTTCGAATTTTTTTTTATATTTTTAATAATATTTTTTAAAATATAATAATTAAGAATTATAAATTTAAAATATATTTTTCTGTAATTTTACTGAGGTTTTGAGCTAAATTTTGAAATTATTTAAATTCTTATTAAAGAATTGAAATATTTTTTTAAAATAATTTTTATCATTATTAGAAAAATTTAAGAATAATCAAAAAATAATTTGAATACTTTTTTGTTTTATTTTTAAAAATGATTTTAAATTTTTTAAAAATGATTTTCAATTTTTTAAAAATTATTCGAAATTTTTTAAAAATTATTTAATTTTTTTTAAAAATTATTCGAAATTTTTTAAAAATTATTTAAAAATGTTATAAAATGAAATTTAAATTTAATTCAAGTTAAATATTAATCACTCTAAAAATGAGTCAGGTATGGAAGGGTTAAGGTTTGGGTTAAGTTAAAAATGATTTTAAATTTTTTAAAAATGATTTTCAAATTTTTAAAAATTTTTCGAAATTTTTTAAAAATTATTCAAAAATTTTATAAAATGAAATTTAAATTTAATTCAAGTTAAATATTAATCACTCTAAAAATGAGTCAGGCATGGAAGGGTTAAGGTTGGGGTTATGGGTTAAGTGGACTGTTGATGATTATGGCTACTCATATGCAACGGCAGCACGCACTACAAGTGCCTAAAGAGAGAGAGAGAGAGAGGGAGAAAAAATATTGTGTATAAAATATGAGAAACTGGCGCAAAATTTGCATATATATCTAGCTATGCGAGAACCTACAACAACAACAACAATAGAAACACACCCGCTATCTTCTCTTCCATTTGCTACTTTGCACCCTTTCGCAACATAGATAAAGCAAGAGAAACAACGAGAAAGAGCGAGAGAGAGAAAGAAAAAAACAGCAACGCAACAATTTTTTCGGCATGATGGCAGCCGCTGCTGCTGTTTTTATTTTCTTATGCAAATTCGTTGCATATGAAAAATTGTCAGAGAGTGTAGAACAAAATAAAAGAACAGAAAAAAAAAATTAAAAACGAATAATACGAATTTTAAATACACTAATTTTAATATAGATATTAATGAAGTTGCAACTATTAAAAAATTTAAAAAAAAAGAAATTATGTTGCAAGCTTAATTTTATTACATCAATGTAATTAACATTGCAACAGAAGACTAAAGTACACTTAGGTAAGAGTATTAAAAAGAGAGAAAGAAGAAGAGCAGAGAAATCATAAGCGAGCAGCATGTGAAGAACGAAATGTGCAAAACTTTAATAAAAGGATGCACTAAAATATAAAGAGAGAGGGACAGAGTCAGAGAGAGAGAGAGAAAAGAAGCAGCAAGAGTCATAAATTTGCAGTGTCAGCAAAGGAGTAGGAATTGCAACGGGGATGTTGGCAGAGAGGGGAGGTGAGCAAGAGTGCTTGCATGCTGCTGTAAGGGGACAAGTAGCACTTCAAACAAAGCAACACTCAACGTCAGTGCGCTGCCCCAACAAAATATGTAATTTTAATGCAACAACAATGCGAATAGAGGGCGGCAGCAGCAAAGAGAGCAATGCGAGTGAGCAAGAGGCACTGTGAGTATGAGAGAAAGAGATGGGCTTAAGGTAACGACAGCTTCGGGTTTTTGCCTGCATATTAAAAGTCGAAAAGCGTTGAGCTGTTTGTGGAGTGCCAGGGAAATCCAAAAAAAAAGCAAAGGGCATGAGGAGCAAAAGCAGATTTCCACAACTGCTGCTGCTGCTGTTGTTGTTCTTGCTGTTGCTATTTTTGCAGCCTTGTTGCATGCAGCACGGGAAATTTGCGTTAACAACAATGCGACATGTCGTCTAAAAACCGCAGAGCAGCAAAATGCAATGAGTTTGTGCAGACAGAAGAGAAGAGAAGAGAAGAGAGACGAGGCAAGCGCAAAGTAAAGTGAAGGTTTAAGGGGGAAAATCTCTTAAAAAATTACTTAATAATAACGGTGTTTGCATGCTTGCTGTGGAGGCTTTGCTGCTGCTGTTGCTGCTGCTGCTGTTGCTGCTACTGCTGTGGCTTGTTTGCATATTAAATGTTTAATAATCTACATGGCAAAAATAGTTAAAAAAAAAAAAAAAACGAACTTGAAGACAAAGTCAACTTGAAGTTATGCTCAATTTTTTTTTTTTTTTAATTAAATTCATGCGACTAGCACGAAAAGAATTTAACAAAAAAAAAAAATAAAAAAAAAATTGTTTGCGCCTGAAGCATATGCAAATATTTATATCAAAGTGTATGCCTGTGTATGTGTGTGTATGTGTGTGTGTGTGTAGCAGACAATTGTAATGCAATTAATGAATATTATTTAATAACGAAACAAGCGACAAGCAAAATTCTTGCAAACTTATTAAATTTAAATATTTTTTTTTTTTTGTCTTTTTTTCTTTTTATTTAATTTTTTTTATCACTTTTTCTTTTTGTCTTTTCGCTGTTGCTGTACTTGAAATTTATAACAGTAAAAAAATAAAAAAAAAAGTAAAGTAGAACTTGTTACGCATTTTGCTTCTTTGATTTATTTGTATTTCTCTTTCTCTAGCAAACTCTTCATCTTCTTCTACTTCTGCTTGTTCTTGCCATTTTCCTTTTGTCCGATATTCTTTCTTTTTATTTTTTTTTTTTTGCAACTTGCTTTCGCTGTCGTTGCGTATAAATCACAAATTGCAATGAAAATGTTTCCGTTGCACACACACACACATACAGAGAAAGAGAGAAAACTTGAAACTTCTAATTGGTAATTGCACTTGTAGTTTGTCTATCTTTCTCTTCCTTTTCTTCCCTTTCACTCTTTCTCACTCTGTCTCTTCACTTTCTTTGAACTTCTATCTATTCGCTTTGCTCAGCTGTGCAATAAAGTCACCAAAATTGTAGCTGTAGCTACTTTTGAAACTTGTGAATTATGCCGACAGTTTTATGCATCTTTTGACCTGAATTGTTGTTTTTCTTGTTATTGTTGTTGTTGTTGTGTTTCCCCCTACATCCCCTAAAAAAAAAGTGAACAGAAGTATATTGAAGAAAGGATAAGAAAATATTCAAGGTTTTCTTCTTCTTCTTATTTACATTCAGCAAACTGAATAAAAAGTAGATGAAGATTGATGCATGTCGCTGCATTTTTTTTTATTTTTATTTTATTTATTTTGTAAGTTTTTTCTTGCGAAATTTTGATAAGAATTGTAATGAAAAAAAAAAAAAAAAAAAAAATAATATGCAAAAGTTGTAAGAACTTTTTTTGTATGTGCCATTTTATAAGTAATTTGTTCGACATACGATTAAAGTAAAATGAATATCGTAAATTGCAAAAATAAATTGGCAATAACAAAAAATGCAATAATTTAAAGTTTCTATTGCAAAGAATACGATATTCACTTTATCGTAAATGTTTATGGTAATTTTAAAATTTTGAATATATGCTGCAAATATTGGCAAATAAAATAAAATAATTTTTATTGCAGCAAATATTACGATATTCACTTTATCGTAAATGAATATCGTAAATAAAAAATTTTTTATAAATGCTGCAAATATTGGAAAATTAAAAAAAAATTTTTATTTTAGCAAATAATACGATATTCACTTTATCGTAAATGTTTATCGTAAATTAAAAATTTTTAATATATGCTGCAAACATTGGCAAACGTATAAAAAAATAAAATTCATATCCCAGTAAATAATACGATATTCACTTTATCGTAAAAATGTATCGTAAATAAAAATTTTTTAATATATGCTGTCAATATTGACAAACAAAATAAAATAATTTTTATCTCAGCAAATAATACGATATTCACTTTATCGTAAAGGAATATCGTAAATTAAAAATTTTTAATATATGCTGCAATTATTGGAAAATTAAAAAAAAAATAATTTTTATTTTAGCAAATAATACGATATTCACTTTATCGTAAATGAATATCGTAAATTAAAAATTTTTTATAAATGCTGCAAATATTGGAAAATTAAAAAAAAATTTTATTTTAGCAAATAATACGATATTCACTTTATCGTAAATGAATATCGTAAAATAAAATTTTTTAATATATGCTGCAATTATTGAAAAATTAAAAAAAAATAATTTTTATTTTAGCAAATAATACGATATTCAGTTTATCGTAAATGTATGCTGCACATATTGGCAAACAAAATTAAATAAATTTTCAATTACAGAAAATAATACGATATTCACTTTAACATGAATTTATATCATAAATTGTAAAATTTGTTTGCAATGGCAAACGTATTTATTTAATTTTTTTATTATTGTTATAAAGTTTCAATTGCACATAATACGATATTCAGTTTATCGTAACCACAACAATTATATTACAGTGCTTAACACATTGGTTTCATTATAGTTTTAAACATTGAAAACATTGTAAGCCACTTTGCAGCTGTTCGTTAAAGGCAAGTAAAGCACTTGAAATAATTGTTTAATTAATAATATTTCAATTATGGTGCGAAAATTATTTAATTGTTATATTTAATTTGTTAATTAATATTTTGTAATTGTTATCGTAAATTGTTGTTGTTTATGCTACAGCATCTAATTAGTAGTTTGGCAGCTCATTGAACTATATATGTATCTTTATATATATGTCTGTGTGTGTGTGTGTCTATGTATTTGTAGATGCAATGGAATTGCAAATAAATTATTGATTATATGCACATCAATGCAATTGGGCAGCAAAAACCACAACGTTGACAGCTGCTGACAAACATGACAACAACAGCAAACAAACAAACAGTGAAACAAACAGTGAAACAAAAACAACAATTTTGTGCAGATTTTACAGTTGTCTTTTGATTCAATTATGTTTATGCTGGGCGAAAGTACAATTAAAATTCATTAGAGTTAATTACGCGCAATTAAAAGCACATTTTCATAACTAATTGCCAACATACAAGAAGACACAACAACAACAATAATACAACAAGCAATTGAATTTAACAAAAAAAAAAAAACAAAAACAAAAAGACAAAGTTAAGTTGTTTTAATTATGTTTTGCTCAGTGTGGATTTTATGATTTTAATAAAGCTAAAAAAAAACTGAAAAAAAATGAAAAAAAATTTGCATACTCGAAAAGAAACTTGACTCGCATCAAGTCTTAATACGGGAATAATGAAGCGGCGCAACAAATGCGACAAATGGGAATTTAAGTTATACAATTGCACCAAAAAAAAACGAAAGGTTTAATGCTTGCTCGACTTTAAGATACGCAGTAAAATTTACAAAAAAAAAAACATAGTTTAATCTAGTTTCACAAATAGTGCAACATAAATTTCATTTGCATTTGCTATTAGGTTTCTTAAGATTTCTTTTAACCTTTAGCAGAGACACAAACCCAAAAAAAAAAAACCTGAAGCATTTTTAACTATGACTGTCGAATAGGCATCTTAAGTAGCATTATTTATAAAATGTAATTGATGTTATGTATGATACTGAATATCTAAGCTTCTTATAAATAAAATGCTATCTGCTGCTGCTTTTGCTGCTGCTACTGTTGCTGCTGTTAGTCGTTTGTGTTTTACTAGAAACAAATCATAATTGTGGTTTTTATCCCCTGGCAACCGCATAGGGTATAAAAAATGACAAGAGATAAGAAAAATGCGAACACAGCACAGACCCAAAAGTAACAACAAACAAACAAACAAACAGCAAAAGCAACAGTAAAGGCAGCAAACAGCAGCAGTTACAGACACAATGCTACAGTAAGCGCTAAAAGTCTACGACTTTTGTTTTGCTTCGTTAGCCATTGCCTCGAAGCCTCAGATCCCATTTTCTTTTCTCTCATTCCCCCATTTTTTTTTGTCTCTGTCTGGGCCGTTCGTTTCATCTTATGTTAGCGTTTGGCTGCGTGCGGTTTGAGTTTTGGCGCAAGTTTAAGTAGATTTTCATAATTTACGCGCTGTGCGCAGCAAAAATCATAAATTATTACATGGTCGCGCATACTCCACACAAAAAGGCCCCAACCACTACCATCTTCCATCTATCTCATCTCATAATACTTCTTGCTTCTACTCCAAAAATTTCATTTTTCTTCCTTTCTCCTTCTATTTAGTCTTTTTGCCTCCTTCTGCTTCATCATCTTCATCTTTAGCCACATCCACATTTCAGGTGGCTGAAAGTTAACTTCATTTTGAGTTTGTTACTGAACCACAGCATGGGTCAGGGGGATTAAAGCATGCACAACAAACACACACACACAGCCACACATATATAGGAAGACAGACACACATACATATAAATATAGAATCATTTTGTATGTTGTATATATGTTACGCTGACGACCTTCGTTTCAGGGTCGTCTTTGGAGAGCATCCACTTCCGTGTTTCCGGCTTCATTTTCTGCTCCCATATCCGGGCCAACAATTGCATTTAATTGTAAGTAAAATATGTGAAAACTTTTTCCCAGGCATTCCGAAAACTTTTCAAGCGTCTAAAGTGAGTTCTACCACACGCACCATCCGCCCCACTTTCCACTTGCCATTCTTCCCATACTCAACCACTCTTCAGTGATGACGCGCGGTTTCCCTTTCCCTTTCCCTTTCTCTGTCTCTTTTGCTCGCTGTCTTTCTGTCTCATTCCAGTAATTTCTCTAAACATGTCAGCGACATGTTGTTTTCATGTGATTCTCCACTGTCAGACACAGCTGTGTCTTCTAACTGTATAAATATATGTGTATGTGTCTGTGTGTCTCTGTGTGTGTGTCTATTTGTCTGTTTGTATATGCGCACAGCTTGTTTATGTATGTGTGTGTATATGTGTGTGTGTGTCTGTATGTTTTTCATCTGTCGTTCTGCTTTTAGATGATTTTCCAGCTTGTGATTTTTATATTTGCATTTCGTCAACGCTTATGACAATATATCATAGCTACAACAACCAAAATGGCAACAGTCACATTGACAACAACAACAAAAACAACAACAACAATAATAGCAATAGAAAAAACAACAACAACAACAACAACAATAGAAGCAACTTCTCATTTTGCTATTATTGGTTACATGAGAAAAGTTTTGGCTTTTGGCTGCTCTTGTGGCAGCCGCAATTGTCTGCCACAGAAGTTTTTGAAGTTCTTTCGTTTTTTTTTTGTGTGTTTTTTTTTGCAAGTATTTTTACTTGTTTTTCATATAAAAAACAAAAGCAAAAAATAAATAAAGAAATATAAAAAAAAAAAATAAAAAAAAATTCAAAAAGTGGAAAAGCGACAATAAAGAATTTATTTTCTTTGCAATAGCAGCAGCAACAGCAGCAACAACATCTTGTCATAAAGTTTTTAATTAAATTCTTAGGTTTATATAAAAGTTAGGTGATTGCCATTATATTGAAAAATTCAAAGCAAAAAAAAAAAAAATACTAAAACAAAAAGAAACTAGTTTTGAATATACAATTTACGGTTGAATAGTTGCAGTCAAATCAAATGAAATTGTTTATGAATATTTTTCTTTATTTGCATCTGAATTTTTTTTTTTGCAAAATATTTAAAATCATTCATAGAGATTGTGTTTCGGTTACTAAGTTCATCTTAAAGTGCACAAATTAATATATTTCAGTGCCAACGATCGTGTGTCTTAGCTTAGCTTAACACAAAAGAAACCAAGACTCAAACCGTGAGCTCAGCTATCATGCCTTCGCTCAACTCTTCCCAGATAAAACTGTACTCAAACCTTAAAGTGCACAAAACTCTAATGCAACGATCGTGTGTCTTGGCTTCGCTTAACACAAAGCAACCAAGACACAAACCGTGAGCTCAGCTATCATCGCTTGGCTCAACTCTTCCCATACATACCAGTACACAAACCTTAAAGTGCACAAAACTCTAAAGCAACGATCGTGTGTCATAGCTTAGCTTAACACAAAAGAAACCAAGACACAAACCATAAATTAATCTTCATGAGCACAGCCTAGCATGCCTTGGCTCATCTCTTCCCAGATAAGCATGTACTCAAACCTTCAAGTGCAATGATCGTAATTTGTCTAGTTAATAATTCAAATTAAGCGAATACTCAAACCTTCAGCTGCATAAAACTAATCAGTATGCATTAGAACGAAATTTGCTAAAATATAATTAGAATTTAAATAACACTTTCTAGGCATTAATTATGGTGAGTGAACTAATTAGAATTTGCTCTACTTACAATATTACACACACACACACACACACAGAGAGACACACATATGAACATTCTGTTGTTGCAAAATAAAGTAAATAAAAATTAATAAATTCTACTATATGCTGCATGTGGGGTAATGTACAAAAAAAAATAAAAATAAAAATAAATAAAAATAAATAAAAATAAAAATAAATAAAAATAAAAGTTTGGACAACGAGCAAAAATGCTTGTGAATACAAGTATTAGACTCTATGGCGTTGAGCATGAGAGAATATGAGCATGAGAAGTGGGTTGAAGTGTGGTAAGTAATGAGCAACACACGTGTTGGTAATTTAAATTACACAACTAAGTCGCATACTTGTTTATGTTGTTGTTGTTGTACTATACAAAACGCTGTTTATGGCAACACACACACACACACACACACATAGAAATATGACATGTCTGTAGAAGGTGAAATTCAGGTCAGCAGCCAAAATAAATATATATACATAAATATTCAAATATTTATACATATATATATTCACACATATAAAAAAAAAGATATACAGATGTATATTACGTATACGTAACGTATGCTAAGCTCTTTTAATTGATTTTCGTGACGAATACCACATAAAAAAAAAAAATAAATAAAAATATACAAAATATACCAATTGAAAGAAAAATCATTGCTTTAACAATTTGATTGTGGTTAAAAGTAAAAAATAAAATAAAATATAAAAAAGAGAGAAAAAAAAAACAAATAAACAAAATACAAAAATGAATGCGAACAAATTGACAAAATAGTAAACCAAAATACAAAACCTTTTGGCAAAATGTTTTAAATGTTAAAATGTTAAATGCTGCAACGGAAGGCAAATCGTTTGAAATTTCTATAAAATTGATAAAAAAAAAAAAAAAATAAATAAGAAATTGGTTGATTATTTGTTCAATCGAAAAAAAAAAACAAAATTCATTTAAATATTTTTGATTTTTTTTGTGGTTTCTCTCTCTCTGCCACTGATTGAAAGTAAAGCCAAGAGCTAAGAGAATTTTGCCAATAGCTAAAAGCAAAAAAAAAAAACCTAACAAATTTTTCAAGCAAACTTTATGCTCACAGAATGTCGGGCAAATGTTACATATATGAAATTTTGAATTTCACAAAAAAAAAAGAAGAACGAAACATGTTAAAATTGTCGCTTCAGGCTGTTGATGCTGCTGCCACTGCTTCAATTGCTGCCATTGCCTTTACCTCTGCTCAAAGCACATAAAGTGTCAACTTTATCACAGGTTCGCAGCACGTTGCGTGCCGGTGTGCGTTCTCAGCTTTCAACTATTTTAACTGCAAATACTCTTTATCGTGTGAAGTGGTCAGTGCAGACGACAGACGACAGACGGCAGACAGCAGACGAACGACAGCAGCATGAAAAACGCATTCCCTTTGGGGTGCAAAATAAAGTCGCTTGTGCCACATATGCCCGTGCTATGTGTTAGTAGAAACGTTAGGAACTCTGTGAGCTGAGGCGCTAAGCGTAAGCTAAAAATGTGAATAACGCATGAATTGAAAACAATTTTCAATTTTTTTTTTTTTTTTTTGACATACGACGGCATCATAAAACCAAGAGAAATTCATATGCTTTGATTTAATATGCAGTTCACTCTACACACAATTGTGCAGACTATCAGCATAAAGTAAGAGCATCAAATGCAACATCACAACATCATTTACGTGATTCGCACATAGTACGTTCAACTAACAATAAAATAAAGTGAATAAAATGAATGCTAAGTGTAAAAGAGTTGAACTCTCACAATAAAAATCAAATTTAATTTTAACTCAACAAATTGTTAGGGGAAAAAAAATTATAATTTTATTTGCAACAAAATCAAAAAAAAATAATGAAAAAAAAGAAAAATAATTTTATTATAATTTTATTTGCAACAAAATCAAAAAAAAATAATGAAAAAAAAGAGAAAAATAATTTTATTTTTATTTTTTTTATGCAGTTGAATTAACAAGTGAATATTTTCGCACTCAACTGTTGCAACTCAACAGTTGCCAATTGCCCAGCGGCAATCAAAATAATCTCGAGTATATTTATTGCACGAACAAAAGCGTGCAAATGAATAGCAAAACCGAATGAATGAATAACTCACTGACTGACTGATTGACTGATGGATTGACTGACTGATTGACTGATGGAATGACTGTCTGACTGATAAATTGTGATAAAGTGCAACAGAAATGCAACAGCACTCGAACATTTCACAATCAAAAAAAAGAAAGGTTTTTGGTTTTTTTTTTCTTTTTTTTTTGCAACTAGCGGCAACTCTAACGCGGTTCTTCTGTGGCATGCTACAGAATGTACGTGTATTTGTCAGTATTGCACGTATATATATTGCAATGCCCTTCAATCAAAAGCATTGTAGACACACAGAGAGAGAGAGAGAGAGAGAGAGAAAGAGAGACAACGGAAATTTGCAAAACAAACCGACAGAATGACTTTGGTCGCATCACTTGCTCTGCCACACGCCAGATGTCGCTGCACATGACAAATGCCGACAATCGACATTGATTCAACCTCCCTTCCCCCCACCAATAACAACTACTTCTACTTCTTGCTTCTATACAACACACACACACACATACACACGCAGAGACATATACAATCAAGTTCTGTGCAATTTTGCCAGGTAGTGTGTCTTTAGCTTTAGCTTCAGCTTGAAGCTTTAGCTTTCAGTTATCTTCTATTCACATTCACATTCAGCCTTTGGCTTTTTCCCTTTCACTAATTTGCCAGGCATTTCCTCTATGCATACGCATATCCTGACAATTGATGAGCCGCTTTTGCTACGCTTTGCTTCACATTTCGCTTTACGCTTTGCGTTCGCGTTTTTCGCTTTTCACTTGCTACTCTCAAAGGAGCAAAATCATTAGACAGTCAAAGCAATCTCTACTCTAAGTCAATGCCTCTCTCTCTCTCATTCTCTCTCTCTCTTTCTCTTTTTTGCTTTCTCATCCTTTGAATATGCTTGTCGAGCTTTCGTTGAGTTCAGTTTCGTGCAATTGTAGTTTTCGTAGCGTTTCTCGCTGATTAATTTATGTAAATGCGCATAAGAAGCAGCATCAAAAAAATAAGAGCAGTGAGAGTGCGAGAGAGAGAGAGCGAGAGAGAGAAAAAAGTAGCTCGAGTGGCCAGCATGAACGTAATCTTCATTTGCATCATCATTATCCTCGTCAGCAAGTGGCGCCAACAAGTAGATTTCCATCAAATGCCAAAGGATATGCCAAAAAGTTCGTTGTACGGCCTCGCCAAGTGGCAGCCAACAGCAGCAATGTGAGAGAAGGGCGATAGACGGTAGGCGGTAGGTGTGGTTGGCCATCAACAGAAAATCGCTGTCATTAATCATTTGGCCAAAAGGTGGCAAGCGTGGCTGACGTTAATCTTGGCCAGGACACAAGAAGGCCATGGCGCAAGCAAGCAAAAAAAAAAATTATAATGTATATTGAGCACAGAAAGAGTGCGCGAGCGAGAGAGAGAGATAGCAATAGCGAGTGCGACACATAGCATAGCAGAGATCAGCGAATGTCGCCGAAGTTTTAATGCCCTTGAGTATCGCAAAAAAAAAAAAAACAACAACAAGTTTTGCTATTAAAACTTTAAATTAATTTCGATAAAAAGAAGAAAAAAAAAAAGAAGAAAAAAAAAATTTTATTTAATATTTTTTTCATTTGTTTGCAGCAAAAAATTTTTAAAGTCTAGACAACACTAAAAAAAAAAAATGTTAAGCAATTAATCAACACTGTTTAGCAGCTAATAAGCAACGATAGAGAGAGAGAGAGAGAGAGAGAGAGAAAGAGAGGGAGAGATTGAGTGAGAGTGAGAGAGATAGACTGAGAGTGAGAGAGAGAATCAGAAATGCTTCAAGTCAAAGTAGTCTTTGACGCAATTAAAAGCATCGCGTAGGCGTGACAACATCTTCGATGTTGCTGCTGTTGTTGCTGCTGTTGTTGCTGCTGTTGCTGTTGTTGCTGCTGTTGTTTGGCTTTGCTTGTTGTTAACTTTTGACACGTGTCACTTATGCTCAAAGGTGTAGGACAAGTGAAAGCGAAAGTGAATGACATTTGGTTAATGATGATACAACAACAAATAACGCAAATATTTAACATTGTTTGCGGCTACGACAGGTGCTACAATTAAATTGCTGCAATTTTTCCCTCCCCCACTCTCTCTCTCTCTCTCTCTCTTTGCACTCGCTGTATATTTAGTGGGTCTGAGCACTAATTAAAATTCCTTTTAGCTATTGCCAGCAAATATTTGTCGTAAAGTGAAATTTAATTAGCAGCGTAATGTGCTAAAAAAAAACAACAACAAAAATTTACATTTAAAATTTTTGTTATAATTTTTCACTATTTTTTTTTTTTGTGTTTTTTTGCGTTCATGCAAATATTTCATTTATTCAATTAGTTGAACACGTCGAACACTTTACGATATGCGCTGCATAGCATTTTGTATGCTAACTTAAACTGCAATATGTTGCTACTGCTGCTGTTGCTGCTGCTGTTGTTGCTACTGCTGCTACTGTTGCTAGTGGGGCGCCACAGGTGTATCGCCAGTTAATCAGAAAACGCTTAGGCAGCATATTTCAAATGCTGCGAGACTGAGTAAGAGAGAGTGAGAGAGAGAGAGAGACAGAGAGAGAGAGAGAGAGAGAGAGTGTGAGAGAGAGAGAGAGAAGGGGACAGTCAAGTGTAGAGTAGCGTAAAGTTTGTGTGTTGTTGCAATGCACGATAATTTATTTGCACTTTGATAGCAACAAGATGCAAAGCACAAGGCCGCAACTTCCCAAGAGAGTAAGAGAGAGAGAGAGAGAGAGAGAGAGAGTGTAAGAGATAGAGCGAGAGAGAGCAGAAGAAAGATGAAGCCATTGCACGCCTCACTTATAAATCACTGAGAACTGCAAAGATAACTCGATGCTGTTGTTGTTGCTGCCATTACTGCGGTTGGCTATTGGTGTTTGTAGCAAGCAACCGCAGCAGCGCAGTGCCGAGCAGCAGTTTATTGAAAAGTATGCGATGCGGCATACTGCCGCCACTGGAGTTGCAGATGAAGCAGAAGCCATGGCCATAAATATGGTCAAGTGGCACAGTGGCTTGCTTTCAATAGACGCGCCCACATTATGCAACTGTCTCCTTCTCTCTCTCTGGTAACTTTAAAAGTTGCTTTTTTGCGCGTAACATATTACAGTAGGCAGCAAAGTTAAGTGCAAGTGCGACAGAGATAGAGACAGAGTTAAGGCAAAGTTGCAATTGTTTTTTTTTTGTAAGCATGTGAACCTTGTCAAGGCAACAGCATAAAGTTCTTTAAGCATTTTGCTAAATGCCATAAAAAACTTGCACATTGAAGTTGAAGTTCATTGAACTACAACGACATTGAGTCAACGCTGACTAAAAAAAAAGTGCAAGTCAATTTTTTTTATATATTTTTGTCAAGGTCAGCAGCAGTAGCATAAGATTTTTTGCAATTCAACAGTCACAAAGTCATACTAGCAGTCACATTCATACTCATACTCATACTCATACTCATACTCATACTCATACTCACACTCACATTCATTCATTCGCTTTCGTCTATATGCATTCACATGCATGCATGCTTCGTTGCACAACTACAGAAACATTTGAAGCATTGCACTCAAAAATGCATGACACAAACACACATCTACACTCGCACTCAGCATGTGGCATGCAACATTTATAGTCGACAAATAAAGTTCAAAGACCTTACAAAAAAATAAATGCCGGTGCTGTTAATATCGCTGCTAAATTGTCAACAAAAAACACAGCTAACAGCGACTGCCAATGGCATCCACAATATCGAATTATGCAATGGTAGGAGAAAGACTTTCGAATACGTATACGTAATATGTTCAAAAAAAATTTCCCCAGTCTGTATTAAAGAAATTTCACATAACAGTAATGTAAATTGATTTCGTTTCCATTATGTTAAGACTTCGTGTTCGCGTAGGGGAATAGAAAATGGTTCGTGACAATGTTAAGTTAGCAGTGGGAACAGTTCTACAAATCAACTGCACGAATTAACATAGCAGCCACAGAGTAATTTCGAAATTTGTTACCCCTTACAGCTGCTGCTCTCAGAGAGAGAGAGAGAGAGCGCGAGAGCATTCGAACTTAACTTCGTGTTATGTTAGAACTTCGTCTGCTTGTGGATTTTAACCTCAATCTGAGGAATATTTGGTGCATGTTAGCACTAGACGAAGGCGTAGATGAAGCTGAAGATGATGATGGAGATGGAGATGGAATTGGAGATGGCGATGAAGATGGAAGATGCTTGCCTCTTGTTACTCTTTTTTGTTGTTTTGCCAACTTTTTGTTATCTTTGTTGTTTATGTTGTTGTTGCTGTTGCTGCTACGCACTTGAGTCACAAAAGTTGCTGACAGGCAACTCAACGCTTCACTTCACATTTTGGTCTACAAATAGTTTTGCATGAAATTAAAATAATCTCCAAGATTTATAGCACTAGACATTTTTTTTTTTTTGCGCAGCGTCTCTATTTTTATACTTGACTCAAAGTAGCTTTAACACTGACATTAATACTTAATTCAGGTTAAAAAAAAAACGGCAAATGCAAACGTTTAAATATTTCTTTGGCTGTCTTTCTGCTCCGCTACATTAGGCAACAAAAGGTAAATTGCTTCAAGTGCCTTTAGTTTTGTTCAATGGTTGAATGTACATATTTACCTTTGCTTTTAAGCATGCCGCTGCTTCTTATGCTCTGCTTCTGCTTTTTCTTTTGTCTTGTTTTTATCTTGGGCATTGACAATGTTCACCAGCTGCAGCAGCGTTGCAAATGCAGCTGGCACTTTGGGCAACTTGTTGACTTGTTGCCATCCCCAAGCCGCACCCACAGACTGCTCAACGGAAAGCAGGAAATGAAGTTGCCAATGCGGAAATGCCATTTTTCATTATTTGCGAAAAATGAAACAAAGACAAAAGAGTAAGAGAAAGAAAGCACAAAGCAGAACAGAAAGAAAAACTATATTTCTGTTTTTCCTTTTTTTTTTTTGTCAAATTGTTTTGTGTTTTCGTCGATTTGCCAGGGGGTAAAATTTATTTTGTGGCATAAGACAAATATATTTTAGTTTATTTTAACGAGCTTAAAATATTTTCTCTGCAGCGCATTCAATTTTTAAAATATATTTTCTTATTTAGATAAAAATCCTAAGCAATAAATTTAAATTTTGTTGTGTTTAAAACGCACAGAAAAAATAAATCTGATCAATGGTAAAAGGGAAATATAATATGCTTGTCTATTCTAGACTCTGTTTAATATTGCAGACTCTTCACTAAGTCAAACTGTTCACATTGCATAAAATCATTGACACTTACCCCAAAAAAAATCGTATAATAAAACTTTGCAAATTTTATAGCAATTATTGCTTACCTGCAATGAGAAAAATATTTAAAATTATTAATTATATTTAATTTTTAAAATTTTTTTAAATATTTTTAAATGTTGTTTATTTGACTTAAAGTTCAAAATTGAATTTCAGAACAAAATGCCACAATAGCAGAATAACAATTTAAACATCGATCATTAATGATGAACTGGACATCGATGCTGTCGTCGTCATTGATTCATTTCCAGACAAATCACAAACTGCGTGCAAATAACGAATGAAAGTTCAAGTCCAATGACTGATGGCGCAGAATTTACGACCTTAAGCGGCGACACAAAAAAAACACACATGAACAACATTGAGTAAACGTATGTGAAAATGAAAAAAAACTAGATGAAATTTAACGTTGAGATCAAAATACATGAAGTGAAACTATTTGTAAAATATATATAAAATATATATATAGAGAAAACTGAATGTTTTGTTGAATAGTTGAATACTTGAATTGTGAATACTTTCGGTTTTGTTGAACAGTTTTTGCGCAATTTGATGTTGCCTCAACCAAAAGTGCCAAGGGCTAGGCGTAGTAACAAGGCAATAAACCGAATGATTTTTGCCCCCCACACGCCAAAACCCGCCATATATATAGCTATAGTTTAGTTGTAGCAGGCAGCACATGAAAACATTATCGAATATGATACGAGTGAGCGTTTAGTGCGTTGATATTGTTATTGTTTTTCTAACAACATTGCGTATACGTAACGTAGACATTGCGTATTACGTTATTGATATCACATTGACGAAGACGATACGATACGCTACTCGCATTGCCTTTTGCCTTGTCCCTTTTGCTTAGCTAACAACACTTGGAGTTTTTGTGTGTCCTGCCAAACATTTTTATGAGCATCAACATTTTTTATGAGCACTTATTTCCGCCCCAGAAATTAGAAAACTGCCTTCAACATTTTATGCCCCCAAAAGGCCAAAATGCCTAATAACTTCTTGCTGCCCCAAAAGTGTCTAAGAGTAAAGAGTTTAGTTCACATTTTTGGTTCGCATTTGCTTTTTGTTTCGGTTCAGTTTGAATTTGATTCTCTTCACTTTTTGCGCTTGAAATTTATGATGTGTGTAACAATCGGGCATTGTTTGCTATTGTTGTTGTTGTTGTTATTGTTGTTGTTATTGTTGTGGTGTATTGTGCCAGCAGTCAAGTGTGTCATGCAAATTTTGCTTATTTTATTTAATGCGATTTTTATGAGTGGCAATTTTTGATGTTTGACCCAAGAGCCAAACAAAAAATAGAAACAAGATTTCATTTGCATTTAGCAGTGGCTCAATTGCCGATCAGGTGACGTTTTACAACACTCAACAACAAAACGAAATACAACATAAAAAACACATACGTCACACACAAACACACACACACACACACACACATGTTCTGCTCAATTTTATCACGACTTTAATAGTGAAGAAATTGTCAATTTTTGTTGTCGTGTGTTCAAAATCAAAATGCAGAAACTCTGCCTGGCTTCAGGCAATGCGAAAGCATTGATAGAGATAGAGATAGAGATAGTCATCGAAAGAGACAGAAAGAGAACACAGAGCACGACAGACAGACAGACACAATCGTTCAGCTTAAAATTCAGCTTTCTAGCATTTGTCATGTTTTGTGCCATGTTTGTTTGTCTTACTGTCTCGCATTCGTTGCTGTTGCTGCTGTTGCTGCTGTTGCCCTGCGGCGCAATTTATGCATGAATTGGCCAAGGCAGACCGTATCCATATACACATATATATATATATGTATATATCCACAAAAGTCAGTGGAACGTGCAGGCCGTGTTAAGCCTAAAAGTATGCATAACTAAAAAGAGCACGTTCCGCAGATAACAAAACAAAAGCAAACGAAAGCAAAACGAAAATACATGCCAGACAACATTGATAACTGTATTTTTGCCCAAACAACCAAACAATCGAGCATAGCAAGCAAGGCAGCCAAACAAGCAAAAGCAAAAAACTTCAAATGCAGAATAAACAGATACGTGTGTATTTTCTTTGCTATTTTTTTTATTTAAGCAAATGATTTGATCGGAATTTTTTATATTTATTTTTTTTTAGCTTTTCTCTTGTTTTTCTTATTTCATACCCTTCAATTTATCAAGTCACAATCTCATTCGATTGCCATAAAGAAGTCACCAAGATGGCAAATAAAATAAAATCACAAGGTCAAAATACTCAATGCACTCGTCGTATGCTTTAAACAAACATTGTGTCCAGCGAGCAAGCATTGAGCACAAAATGAAACCGCAATTACACACAAAAAAAAAAAACGAAGAAAAAAATAAGGAAACCCTGCAGTTGCAGTTGCAACGGAAGCCAGCTCAAAGCCAGACAATAACAAAGGCAAACAAAGTGGCAGAGATCTCTACAAGCTGCCATATAGTTGAAGGGCGTGTTGCAATGAAGCTCTACAGCATAACAAGGACATGCTGAGAGCTACTACTACTGCTACTGCTACTGTTGCTGCAAGTAGAGCTCGAGTAGTAGAAGCTGCAGAAAAGCAAAAATTGCGAAACAAATGCAGTCAAAGCATTGCAGCAGCCAAACAAAATAAAAAACACACAAAATGAAATAAAATGAAATAAAATAAAATAAAATAAAATAGAATAAACGAGGTAACAAAATTGCCCAGCAAGCAAAGCACAAATAAAAATGTAGAAAATTTCATGTGGTAAACGTGTATAAACAAATATATCAAAATGCCAGAGAGAGTGAGCGAGAGCGAGAGAGACTGAGAGAGACAGTGTGAGAGTCATGCTATAAATTAAATACAATTGTTGACTAAGTAAACTATATTTCAAATCTTCAATTATTTGATTTATTCAACTTTCTTTTTTTTTTTTTTAAAAAAAGTTTTCAAATATATTTCTTTTTTTTTTTTTTTTATTTGTATTTTCAATAAGTGGAGAAACAGTAGAACAGAAAAACTACTCAAATATATTTCTAAAAATATTCTTGCAAATATTTAAATATCATATATATTTCATATATATTTTTTTTAGCATTGAAAGCATAATCAGCATTTAACAATAGTTTTGTTATTTCTATTGTTTTACAATACATAAAGCAATATATTCTTGCTAGCTATAGTCATGGCTCAAGTTTTTTTGTTGAATACATGAATATCAATAATTTGTAAGCTTCGTTTAGTCCAACACACACACATACAACTGTTGTAATTTACATTTCCTTCATTCAAGCGCTGTCTCATTCTTCTCTGCTCGCAACACTCCCATTGCCGGCCAAAAAAAAAAACTGAGGCAAACAAACAGAGAAACTTTTTAATTTTCATGCTCGTTTTCATGGCCAACAGCATCGTGGGGCTTGTTGTTGTTTGTTGTTGTTGTCGTTGTAGTCGTTGGCTTTTGCCGCGTGTTGATTGCACATCATTTTCAATCTGCGCTGAAAAGTATGCTACAAATTTTTTTCCTTTTCATTTTCTTTTTTTTTTTTGTTGTTCTCTGTTTCCATTTAGCAAGCGCTTATGTTCGGCTCAGCGACATATTAAACAATCGAAAAGCACTTGACAAGGACGTACATATATATTTATATATATATATGGAAAATAAAAGAAATTTATATATATATATATATGTATATATCTGTTGTATATATAGTAAGCACTTGTAATGACACAACGAGCACAAAAATTGATTGCCATTTCAGGGGCAATTTTTAATGAACAACAACAACAGCAACAACTACAAAATACTACAGTGAAAATAAACGCCCCCAAAATCTTGCAAATCTCTAACGTAAATGAAACTGAAACATGATGTTTTTTCTCTATGTGGCAGCATTACATTTATTTATTTTATTTTTTTTTTTTATTTTGGACATGCGCCTAATTGTTTATTTTTAGCATAGAGCATATGTACTACAGTTTAGAAGTTGAATAGAAAGCGCTGTGGGCGGAGTGTAAAGCACTTGTTACTAGTGAATAGATTTTTTGTTTTCGTATGGAATTTTTTTGTTGTATTTTTTTTTTTTTTTTTGTTTTTTTTTTTTGGTAATGTTAAGCTTCAGTCGTAATTAGAAATCCAACAGATGGCACTTGAAATGTTTTTTTATGACACATACACTGTGCGTTGCTACGGTGACATTTTTTTTTTGATGCTACACAAAATTTAAATTGTGAATTAATTTAACAGTGGCAAGTAAAAGTTAACAGACACACATAAAAAATTTAACTTGATTTATTTTTGCATGAACAAAGGCAAAAACATAGCAGAAATTGAAAACACAAAACATGATGCATTTGTGGCTGCTGCTGCTGTCGCTGATGAATTTTGGCGAATTGTTAGAAAATGCTGCACGTTAGAGACGCACATTTATTTACCAAAAGCAAAGCCACTGAATGTGGCAAATGCGTGGCCAACATGACGCATCAATAAAAGCTAAAATGCACTTGGCTAAACATACACAGAGAGAGAGTGAGAGAGAGAGAGAGAAAGAGAGAGTCTCTTTCTCTTATTTGGGTCGCCACGTGGTAAATATTTATAGTAGTTATTCGATTGTGAGAGGGAGAAACTGAGCTAACTGTTGAGTATAGGTAGAGGAGGGAGAAGCTGCAAGGGCGCATAACAAACAAGTTCGCGCACTGCACTGCAGCACTGTGCAAATACATAGCAAAAGTACTTGAAAAAAACAACAACAAGAAGAACAAGAACTATTTAGCAATTTGTTGAACATGTTAAATGTTAGTCGTTAGTCCCAGAGAAATTCTTTATCTTTATCTTTTCACATTTTTTTGTTATCTTGTTTTTTTTTTTGGGAATTTTACATTACATAACTGCATAAAATTTTTTTTTTTTTATTGAAATCTTGTTGTCATTTTGCTGATGAAAAGCATAAAGAAAGGAAAGAAAACTCACCTGAATTTGGTCCATTGCTATTGGGTCGTGCTGAGGGTGCACCATCACGTGCCTCTACCTCGAGGGCATAGGCGCCCTTCTTTTCTCTGTCGAACACGGTTTTGGTGAAAATTTCGCCGCTTTGCAAATTAATTTCAAAAAATTCTTTGCCCTCGTTACGTGGCGAGTCAACGATGTAGTAGTAAACCTGTAATAGATGAAACACGGCACACAAAAAAAAAAAAACAAAAACGAGCGAGTCAACGTTTAGTCAATTTTATTGCCAAAAAAAAAAAAGAAAATGTAAAAAAAAAATATGAAAATAAAGCAAAAATTTTCAAAAATTGCCAGGAAGTTAATTAAAACATGTCGAAAGAGCAATATAAAGAGAGAGCAAGAGAGAGAGCAAGAGAGAGCAAGAGAAAGCAAGAGAGAGCAAGAGTGAGCAAGAGAGAGCAAGAGAGAGAGCGAGAGAGAGCTAGTATGTTGTAAAAATGTGAAACTTAAAAGGAAATTGCTAGAAAATTTAATTCAGAGAAGAATATCAAGTAAAAGAATTGAATTACTGCAAGATACAAGACATTAAAGCACACTGCCAAAATCATTATCACAATCATAATGATAATCAAATTTCTGGCCAGTCGCGACTGCTCATAAATGACAAAAAAAAAAAAAAAATGCGCTAATTAGTGCGGACATTTTTTTATACATGCAAATTACTTGGCTGCAGGACATTGTAACATTGTGACCAATACACAAAGAGAGTAAGAGAGATAGAGATAGTAATAGCTAAAGCTAAAGCCAAAATTTTGCTATTTTCCAGTTACCAGTTAACAGAGTTGGCATTCACCAGTCACCAAAGTTCCATATTAATATAATCGCAAAGGAGAGTATAAGCTCGAGGCTATTGCCACGCCTTGTACCATCGAATCCTTAGTTTTCTCTTTTTTTTTTTTTTTACATCTTCTACTTGCCTCAAGGTCCCTATGTCTGTCGTCTGTCAGACGCATAAAAAGGGCGAACAGACGACTTTGTCTTCTTTCTTTTCTTTTCTTTCCTTTTTTTTTTTTTTTTTTTGCTGCTGCCCTTCTACATTTTTTTTTTTCATTTTTTTTTACTTCATTTTTTTTTCTCTCATCGTTGTTGTCCACGCTTTGAACTTTCACTAAGGGCTTAGCATACTTAAGGGCGTGTGAAAGTACTACAGCAATAGCAACAAAAGAGAGAGTGGCAACTCTTTGACATTTATTAGCAGCCTCAACTGCCAGCTGAGCAAAAGCCAGAAAAAAAAAATTATAATTACAATTCTAAAGAGAAGCGTGAAGCGCTAAAAAGTGTGAAAGCTTCTACTATGCAAAAAGAAAAAAAGGAAAGAAATGAGCTAAAAGCCCGTCAAGGTAAAGTAACTTTTGGAATACAAAGACAATATCTAATCTATGCAGATTGCATGATTAGACAGCATGCAGCAAAAAAAAAAAAAGTTTGCTGAGCTGATATTCTAGCTTTAGTTTTGAAGCATAAAGAAAGCTAAACTTAAGCTGAAGTTGACTTCAGGTGTTTAGCATCTTGTAAATTTTGTTTTACTGTTCATTACAGTTGCTTCAATCTCGCACAACATTTTGCCAAAAAAATCAGTTGATATTTTCCTTGCTCCTCTCCCATTCCTTGGCCTCTCTCATAACTGCTTATCAAAGCATTTGCCTAACGCAACTCACCTGATTATTTGGGAATGTGCCATCCTTATCAATGGCATTGACTTGTGTCACTTTTGTGCCAATCGGTTCACCTTCCAATACTGTTTCCTGTTCTCGCTCTGTGAATAACGGTATCTCATCATTAACATCCTCAAGCATTATATAAACGGTCGCTTCCGATGCCAATTGCTGTGCGCCATTGTTCTGTAATGCAAAGAAAAAAAAGAAAAGAAAAATAAATAAATAAAATTTAAATAAAGTTTGCAAAGTTCTTAAAATAAATATTTATATTTATATATTAATTTCATTTTATTAACAATTCTTTGCGCATTTCATAATTTTTTTTTACAAAATTTTTTAATTAATTTGAGCTTTTATTAATATGTAAACATGATTATTAAAAAAAAATATATATATATATATGTATTAATAATAAAAATGCCAGAAATATTTTGCCACGCAGTTATTTTCTACGTTGTCAGTTTTTGTTTTTTTTTTTTACATGAATTTTGCTTATTAATAAAAAAAAATAAATAAATAAAAATCATGTCAACATTTTTGTCAACAAGTGCAAAATAAAAAAGAGAAGAGAAAATGTTGTTATATGAGAAATAAAATTGCTGGATAAATTATTAATCTGTTTACACAGTATTTGTTAGTCTAATATCTGTTGTATTTCACATTTTTTTATTTGCCTCATTTAGTATTTTTATCTCTTTTTTATTGATTGCAAGTATAATTTTTATTAGTCACTTTACAGAGTATTTGCTAGTTTAATATCTGATATCTGTCACCTTCTTTTATTTGTCTTTCTCTCTCTCTTTTTTATTGATTGCAAGTATAACTTATATTTTAGTCACTTTACAGAGTATTTGTAAGTCTAATATCTGATATCTACACATTGCTTGTCTTTGCTTTTCACAACTCATTTTTTTTTTTTTTTGGTATTTATGCATGCAGCCTATTTTGATTCATGTTTTGATCATATGAAATCGAGTCGTTTGCCATATGTTTAATTGATTGATTGATTGAGAGGCTACAGAGCGTAATCAATCACAAGAAATTCTTATATGCTCGTCATTATATTACAGAGATTTTTTAGCTACTTCTCCATCTCTTCTTTATTGCAACACCTGCCTATAGCTTATAAAATGTTGTAATAATTATGAGTGTTATTTGTACACAGCTGATGATGATGATGATGATAATGATTATGATTATGATACATTCGTATAAACTTTTTGCCTATTTACACAGAGATACACAAGCATTTTGTGCTGTAATCAATGCATATGATGATTGCCACAAATACACACACAAATACATATATTTATATTCATATATGTGGTGTGTGTGTATGTGTAATATTTGACATACATAAAACTCAATCAGAGACTAGGCAGAGGCAATAGACAAATTGACTGAGAGACAGACAGATAGATAGAATATGAATTATTTATTTAGTCGTAATGCCATCTTGCTATGTAAATATGAATATGAAATTCAGCTACAACTAGTTTTTGGCAAGTTAATTAGACTTTTGGCATCTTTTGTCAAAGTTTGATTAGTTCAACGTTAGCAACAGTTGCACAATTTATGTTGAGTTTTACACAAATATTATAGATAAACTTGAATGTAAATATAATGCAATATATAATAATTCAATATACAAATTTTGCAATATAATTTATGTTAAATTTGCATTAATGTTTTAACATTTGAATTTGAAATTTCAACAATTTCTCATGTGAATAATTTTTTTTATTAAAATTATTAAATATTTAAAAGTGTAAAATTTATTTTCATTCTCTTTCTCGCACTTTCTATAACCGCAAAATATTTTATAAATTTTTTTGTAATTAGAAATGTTTGTAATAATATTTAAAATTTATTTAATGCATTTCATTCTAGCTGACCGCAAAACTATTTTAAAAATTCATATTAGAATTTCTATCGAATGTCATTTGCACTGGCTGCTGCTGCTGCTGCCATGAGTGTAGCAAGGAATATTTAATTAACTGCATTTAATGCTCTACGTAAATTGTGCAATTGAATTTTAATTTTACAAAACGCAACAGTACAGACAAATAGACAGTTGCGGGGCGTATACGCGATGTACGTGTCGGAAATGTTTAATTTATAAGCTTACAGCTTACAGCTTACAGCTGAAGTTGCAGCTGCATCTAGAGCTGCAAACAATTTGTCAATAATTTCTATTTCCAATGACTGAATACTTGCACTAATGAGCTGCTATGCGATTAATAACGTTGCCTGAAACTTGACTCTCTCTGCCGCTGTCGGTCACTGATTGAATTCCAATTGATAGAAATGCAAGTTCTCTGTCAGCTGTCAGTCAATCAGTCAATCAGCTAGCATCTGAGTTTTGCTACTAATGAATAGACACTGACAGACACATTCCACAATTTCACAATGTTGTCCACGTAGACGTTTTGCTCTCCACCCACAAAACTAAGCCACGAAATTCATTTGATTTTGCTAAACTGAAACCAACAAAATGTCTTTGGCCTTTCGTGAGATGCCACTTGCATTTGCATGTTGCGGCATTGAAAGGCATAATACTTGTACGTTGTAGATGGAGATGAAGCTGAAGGCGAGACAAGGCAAGTGAAGCGTGAAAAGTAAGGCGCGTAAAACTCTTGCAAGTAATTAAAACTTTTCAAATAAAATAATTACAAACGTATTTTGAAGTCATTTTCAAATACAAAAGTCAAATACATGCCGCCATCTCAAGCTGCGCGCTTAATTGAGCTCAAGCTTAAGCAAGAAGCAGCAGCGGCAGCGGCAGCAACTTGACAAAACTTTCTGTTCGTAATTTTTTTTTTACTCTTTTTATTTTTTTTTTTTTTTGGGCAAACAGTTTTGCAAGTTTAAATTGAAATATATAAAGTAAAGAAATTGAAATAAATTGTTGCTATTTCTCTTATTGTTGTTCTTGTTGTACTCACCTCAACTCTTATGGTTAAATTATATTCCTTAATGCTTTCATAGTCCAACGGATGATTGACCTTTATATCGGCCCATGTATCGCCATTGTCCGGTCTCTGTTGCAGATAAAATGTATGAAATTTGTTCGTTTGTGCCGTTGACCCCGGCATTAATCTATAGAAAACCGTCGGATTTCCTTCAATGCCCGAACTGTGCAGACGTCAGACGTTGGCATTGAATAACAGCAGCAATAGAAATATATAAAAATTTTATATATGAGTAAAATAAAAATCATAATGATGATGATAATAATAATAATATAAAATATATCAATATACAAAATTTTAAATACAATACAAGGTTAGTGTTTAAAATTTTTTTTTTATTTTTTTTTATAGATTTTTGCTACATGAAATTGTTAATGTTAATGTTAATGCTACAAATGAATTTTTATTATACTTAAGTTTTTTTATGAATTTTATCAAAAAACAATTGTATCGCAACATTCAACGGAATTTGCTTACAAAAAGTACAACGAAAAAAAAAAAAAAAAATGAATAGTTCTTAAAGCTTTATAAATTTTTTATACACTTAGAGTTATAAGTAGAAAAAACATTCACACACTCGCACACACACACACGCACTGGTTCACACACTCATGCGACATATCAAAATACAAAAAAAAAAAAAAATACATTTGATTTATGACACAAACGAAACAAAAATAATTCTCAAGACTTTTCGATTGTGGTGCGAAAAAAAAGTGCGCTTCAAATTGGATTTTTCTTATGTTTTTTTCTTTTCCTTTTTTTTTTGTGAGCGTCTTTCGTGCATTAAGAACAAAAGAAGACAAAAATAAAGCAAGAAAAAAAAAAACAAACATGAAGAGCAAAAGCTTGAAGCAAAAAGTAAATAAAA
The DNA here is from genome assembly GCA_037044475.1 of Zaprionus obscuricornis. Lineage (NCBI taxonomy): Eukaryota > Metazoa > Arthropoda > Insecta > Diptera > Drosophilidae > Zaprionus > Zaprionus obscuricornis. Next base: position 46,292 of record JBAMBR010002688.1, read on the forward strand.
AAACGTTTGCTGGAAAGCAGCAGCAGCAGCAGCAACAGCGGCAGCGGCAAAAATGAAAACTCAAACAGAGACGCAAAAAATTGAACAGAAAAAAAAAATGAGAGAGAAAAAAAAAATGAAGAAAATGGCTTCAAAACATTTAATTGCCATTCGAGTGTCGAAGATTGTTGGAATGGGTTTTTATGCTGGTTTCAGGATTGGGAAATATTTGTATGTATATGTTTGTGTGTATGTGTGTATGTGTGTACTTGTTGTACTATATACACTCGCAGCAGACGACAGTTGATTGTTTGCTTAGAGTGTAAAGTACAGGGACAAGGACAAGCACAAGGACAGTGCCAGGCACAGGAAGAGTGGCAAGAACAAGGAGCAATGCGAGCAGCACAGCAAGACTGTGATGATAATGAAAAACAAATTAGGCAAGAGAAGCAAACAAACAAACACGAAGAAAAAAAATATAAAAAATATAAAATAAAAAATAAATTTTATTTGCACTTGGACAACACTTGCAGCTGACAGAGAACAAACGATGAAGAAAAAGTAGAAAAAGTGAAAAAAAAACGTAACTTAAAAATTGCCTTCAAAAATTGTTCTTCAAAAAAAATTGAGAAAGGAAAGAAAACCTGTCAGACTGCGCCAAAAAAAATTCTTGTTATTGTTGTTGTTGCCAAGTAGGAAGAATTGTAAGTAGCAAAAAGGGATTTGTATTGCTAGCAAAAAAAAAAAAACTGGAAAAAAAAGTATGTTGCAAAAATTTGTGGCAGGGTGGGAAATGTGAAGGAGAAGGAAATTTGTTCAGTTGTTGCTGAAAGTTTGTATTTTTTTTTTGGTGGATTGCATGAAATTTGTATTTTGTTTTTTTTGGGGGGCATGTTGCTGTTGTTGTTGTTGTTGTTATTATTATTGTTCTTTGTGATCGTTTTGGCTGTGTGTATTTGTTATTATTTTTTGTTGTTGTTGTTGTTGTTGTTGTTGTATATATATATATATATGTATATTGAAACTTGTTGTTGCAAAATCAAAACTAATTTTGTGTTCTCTTCAAGTGAAACAATCTTTTCAAAGAGTGTATTTCTCTGTGTGTGTTTGTGTGTGTATGTGTGTAATCAATATGCCAATTGGTGTTGTTAGCTGAGCACTTTGCAATTTCTAGAGAGAGAGATAGAGAAAGAGAATATACATATATACATATATATTCCTATTTCAGCTGATTTTCTTTTTTTCGTTTTATTTTATTTTATTTTTTTTTGGTAGGTTTGCAGTTCTAAAACTATTTTTTTTTTTCAACTATTTGCTAATTGACATTAAAATTAAATAATATTAAATTATAAAAAAAAACAAAATTTGTATAATTATATGACTAGAGAGAGAGAGAGAGATATATATGTATATTATATATATAGGCTAACATTTAACATCAAATTCTTTTTTCATCATCTCATTTTTAATTTCTACACAATTTTACTTGTTGGTTTTTCACTTCATCGTGTTGTTGTGCTTGTTGTTCTCGTTGTTGTTGTCTACTACACTTGGCAAACACTTGAAAAGTGCGCACATTAAGCGCACTAAGAGACATTTATTATGATATACGCGCACTTGAAAATGTTTCCTGTGTCGCTATCCCTTCCCCCCCTGCTTCTTCTCAACGACACAGCGTCTAACACACTTTGTCGTTGTCGCTCTCTTAATAGCATTTCAACTATATAAACACATACATTAGATATATGTATGTATATATATATTATATTTTTTTTTATACAGGAATAATATAAAAAGTTGACAATTTTGTGCTGGGACAAGATAATTGCAATAAAAATAAAATAATAAAAAAATATATATATAATATATTAAAAAAAATAAAAAATAAATAAAAATACAACGAAAAGAAAAAAATAGTTGTCATAAATGATTTTCATGACCTTTGACTTGTATATAAAAATAATTTTACACAAGTCTAAATGAAAATCAACGAAACGAAACGAAATGAAACCCAAGCACGTTTAATAGTTGGCAATTTCCTAAATACTTAGCATAGAAATTAAATTTACTTAGAATAATAGAAAGAGAGAGAGAGACAGAGAGAGAGAGAGAGAGAGTGAGAGTGACAGAGAAAGTGAGAAAAAGAGTGAATAATTACTAAGTAAGTGAGTAGAGATTGTGCTGCTGTGCCGTTTGTGCGGTGCTGGTTGTGGTGAATATCACATTGCGTATGTGCAATCTGTACGCTGAGGCTCAGGCTCAGGCTCAGGCATAGGCACAGGCTGAGGCTAAGGTTGAGGCTTTGGATAAAGTGCATTTGCTTTTAGTGCGCGTCTAACAATATAAAAAAGTAATAAAAAAAAGAACCAAAATAACAGAGAGAGAGACAGAGAGAGAGAGAGAGAGAGAGACTCTACTAACTGCCAGTGGCCACAAACTGGCGCATAATTAAAACGTCAGTTGCCATGTGGTTGCTTTACCACGAAGATAAAATGCTATTCGTTATGTTAATGAGCGAGATAGACTCTGAGACAGAGACAGAGATAGAGATAGAAAGCTGCAGTTGAAGATGTAGAATGAAAGCTAGATATAAACATAAAAAGCAGACAGAAAGAAACAGAAATAGTGTGAGACAGACAAAGAGAGAGACAGAAAAGTGGTAATGCTGCAAGCCAAAAGTCATTTAAGTGCGCTTCTTCAACTTTTTAATTGCAATTATAAAGAAAAAAAAAAAAAACAAAACTTTATTTATTTCAAACTTTTCGCTATTTTTTTTTTTAATTTTTTTGTCTACTTTTCACCGCATCTTGACATAAGACAAGTCAACTTTATGATTATTTGTGAAACTAGACAAGGGTCAACGTTGCTGGCAGGTAATTTTAAATTGCAGCTGATGGATTTAGTATCAAAGGTCAAAGGTATAAAAACACAAAGAAGTCGTTCAACCAAAGTCTAAAGCGACTGCGAATATCAAAAAGTTTATAAAAAAAAAAAATTGTAAACTCTGTTTGCCAATTATATTTTTTTTTGAACATTGATCGATGCTATAAAAATATTTCAACTTTTTGGAAAAACTCTGCATATTGCAATATTTGTGCTCTATATACATTTAAAATGTTTTCAGACTATTCAAAAAAAAAAAAAAAAATATTTAAATAAAATGTACAAAATATTTTGTGGTGCATTTTGTGTGGTTTTTTTTATATATATTTTGTGCGGGTTTTCTAGTGGTTTTATATATAAATTGTTATATATAAATATTTTTTTTTTTTTGTTTTTGTGCATTTGTGGATTGGGTGCAGCATATAGTAAGTATATGTTGATTATATGTGGGAAATTTAATGATTTGGGATGAAGGGAAAGTTTTATATAACTTTGAGAGTGTAATTATGAATATTTTCTCATAAATTCACTTTCAAAAGTTGAGTTTAATTTTTTTATTTTTTTTTTTGGATAATTTACAAATCTCTAAAAACAAGAGAGAGAGAGAGAGTGCAAAACAATATTTAGTACAACATTAAATTTCAATTTATAGACTAAAGATGACAGCTACGAAACGACACCAAAAACAAAAAAAAAAAATAAAAAACAGAAATAGAAATATTATTATGAGAAATGATTTAAATTGAATTTGAAATAAATGAAAAAGAAAAAAAAAAAATACATGAAAATAGAATTTGAAATGATAAATGAAAACAACACCTAGAAATTCGTTATATAAATATATATAAGATATAATATAATTTATAGCTTATAAAATTAACTAAGCAAAATGGATTTATGGCTGTTTTTTTTTTTTTTTTTTTATTATTATTATTGTGATATTTTGATTTTATTTGAATTTTGATGGTTTTGTTTTTGTTTTTTTTTTTTCGTTTTTTTTTGTTAAAAACAAATAATGTTGCACTAACAGACCTGGCTTTGATCGAGACGACTTTGCCGCCAACGGGCATATTTTCCTTGACATAGATCGGCCCATAAATTGTATGATCCCAAACGGGCGGATTGTTGGCACGATCGACCACATCGATTTGTACTTCAACTGTACGCGATAATGGCGGATAGCCCTTATCTTGGGCCATCGCTTCTAATTTGTATGTCTCACGCTGTATAATTTGTTTACGTGTATTATATAATATTTTTTTTTTTTTTGTTTATTTTTAAAATATTTTGCGTGTTTTTTTTTTTTTTTAGATATTTTGTCAAAAATTTTAAGCACGTTTTCAAAATTAAGCGAGCGTTGCAAAAAACACAGAGAGACACGTCGATAAAGTTTAGGAAAAAAAAGGCAAAATACAAAAAGAATTTTATATATAGTTTTCAAATCTAGTTTTCTTTTTTTTTTTTTTTTTTATTATTGTTGAGGAGCATAGAAAAATAAAAAAAACAATGAAGCAAAAGTTGTTTTTGTTTTTTTTTAACTGGAAAAAAATCAAATCAAAATTGAAATGCAGAACGGGAACCAACACCTTTAACGGGATTATAGTCAGTAGTAGAAAAAAGATGATAAAAAAAAAACTGAAAAATCAAATAAGCAGAAACTTGTATAGTTTCTTCTTCTTTTCTTATGCCTTTTCTCAAAAGGTTTCCTCGCAGTGCAAATTATTTTTTTTTAAATGTTTATTTTTATTTTTTTTTTGTTTAAGTCTCGACCCTAGCCTTCAAAATATAACTAAAAATATGTAATAAGAAATATTAAAAAAAAAAAATTCTTAAAAAGTAACTGAAAAATCGCATACGCATTAAATATATTAATTTATAAATAATTCAGTAGTTGAGCATAAAAATAGTACAAGAATATATATAATATTATTTATTGATATTTTTCATATGATGTAAAACTAAATGCAATAATAAATCAAATGAAAAAAGGGCTTTGTGCATTTTAGTGGTACAATTTTCAAAGCATATTTAAATTTATTTCAAATTTTGTATTTTCTTTTTTTTTTCGTTTTATATTTGTTTTCTTTTTTTTACGTTTTCTATTGCTTTTTAACATTTTTGAACACTTTTGCGATTAGATATGAATATTTTTTTTTTTTGTTTTAGTAATAGTATTTACCTTATTGTTTCCTAAGTTTGGCTTAAACTAAACTGCAACCTTTTGTATAAAATACACATTTTAATTTAATTAAATTTATTTTGTTTTTTTGTTTTTTTTTGTGCCTGTTACCCAATTTTCAAACCAACACCAAAAAAATTTTTATGAAACGAATTACAATTATTTCAAGCATTTTTTTTACCAAGTGTGGGTTGTATTTTGATTTATATATTTATATATTTTTTTTTTTTTACTGAGAAGGAAAATATCAGAGTTTCGGGTGAAGCATATCCAATGGGTTATGTGTAAAGGGGGGCGGGAATTGAGAGACAGATTGAGTGAACGTTGCAGCAAAATGCAAAAGGACCCTATAACAGTTTATGTAACACTGTTATGCCAAAAAAAAAAATACTGTCGCTCAAAACAAAACCAACAACAGCATAAGAATTTTTTTTTTTATAAATATTTAAATTTTTTTGCCATATATATTTTTTTTTTTTTTTGAATTTTTGTTTTTCAAATCAATTTGTCAATTTTTGTTGTTGGTTGAAAAAAATGCTGAGCTTTTTGTTTTTTTTTCATTTACGATATACCACAAAAAATTTAAATATCGTAAATCTTTGATTAAAATATTATAAAGCTTTTATGTTAGACAAGAGACAGAGAAACAGAAACAGAATCAGAGACCGCATATTCTAAATACTCGGTAAGTCGAAAGCTTAAAGTTATGTTCGTTATGTAAGTAATGTTCATTTTATAGCAAATGCCACATGCGTTGTGTGTCTAAACTTAGCCAAGACACAATTCACCTATTGTAGGAAGTGAGATGTTAGCCATATGCTGTATTTATTCATCAACGGAATGCAACTTGACTAAAAATGAACTGTTACTTGGAAGCTTAAAGTAATGTTAGCCAAAATGCTGTTAAATATATGTCAAAAATATATATATCTAACTATGTTAAGGTCGCTGTTTTGTTAGGAATTTTCAACTCGCAATTAACTGATGTAAGTATTTAATTTATACTTGATAGTTTTGTATATACTGTAATGTTATGTAATAGTAGTAGTAGTAGTAGTGTATATGTTTGTGTGTATGTATGTGTGTGTATTGGCTATACAAACCTTGCCTTAACCGATGTTACAATAGTACCGACAGTGACATTCTCACGTATATGTATTGGCCCATAAATGCTCTTATCCCAAATGGGCGGCTTATTATTGCGATCGACGACATCTAATACAACATCGACATCAGCAGATGACTGCGGAATGCCTTTATCCGAAGCGTTAACACGCAGACGATAATGATCGCGCTGTTGATTGATTGATTGATTCGTTTTGATGCATACACATTGATTGATTTATGTTTTGTTTTTTTTTTTTTTTATGTTCAGAATAATGTTTGTATTTATGTAATTTGATATTGGTTAACAGCCAAATGTTAGCCACGAAATGTTAGGCAAAATTTTAAGCGCGTATGTTAGTTCATTTTCAATATATATGTGGGCCATACGTATTTGGTTTGTGTATTGGGTTACATTACGTTACGATTACGTATTTCAATGGCATCGTTGTCGTTTTGAAAATTTATGTTTGATTTTTTTTTTTTTTTTTTTAATACATATGAAACATAAGTTAAATGAAACAAGTTATAAATTATATAGTTTAAAACAAGATGTAGAAATTGGCAGGATTATAATTAAAGCATTTTTGGGGAGACTTTTAAGGATAAGCAAGGATCGATTTCAGTTGACGCAGAACTTTAATATATATATATTAAATATATGGAAAGTTTAAAGGCATTAATAAGATCAAAATATGTTAATTGTTTAGGGAAATATTTTCTATATTTTGACGAGACTATTCTCTTGCTCTGAAACATGAAACAATCCTAACTAAAATGTACGAATATTGAGATGAAATATATATGTGTGTCGAGAGAGTAAGAAATATTTTTGTATTATTTATATAAATAATTATTTTGTTACATTTTTAAAATGTTTGAAATCATTTAGAGCAATCACAAAGATAATATGATTTATAGATTTATATACAACATGAAGTATTCTATGTTGTCCTATGACATAAAGTTAGTTATTGATTGTTTTTATATTGAGGTTAGCTTACAATTTTTCATGTGCGAATTGCAATTCGAGTTTTTGTTTTTGCTTGGGGTTAGCACAGTATAACAGCAAAATTTAGAATAGAATATATATAGAACACTTCAAATATAACAGAAGTTGAGTTCGATTACTTACAGGATAACAACCCTATATATTTATATAGTCGACATAACATTTTTCGATAGTATTCGTATTCGATATGAAAATTAAAAAAAAAAAGTAAATAAATAAAACAGAAATAGTATTAAATCTCTCCTCAATGAAGAATAAATTAATTATATAAAATAAAATTTTATTAACGGTGCAGTTAAAAGAAAATTCTTAAATAATTTTTTGCCTATACTCGATGCATATAGACAATGAGTATATTTTCGATATATAGTAAGCAGTACTATATTTATATGGAAAAAATATATATAATATAACTATGGCACATTTTCATGCAAAAAATGTGTACAGAAATTTGCTTGTTAGCTCAAAACAAAAATGAAAAAAAAAACTCTTTTTTTTTTTGTAGCTATTCGGCAAGAGACCTTCAAAAAATTCTCATAGTCTCGACAAAAAAAAGAAACTTTTTCTATATATATTTATAGAGTATTTTCTTTACTGTATTATTTTTTTTTTTCATAAGGGCAAGGTGGGATTTTTTTTTTTTTGGTATTTTAGGATATTTTTCGGGGTAAGCAAAATGAATAAAAATAAAAAAAAAGAAATTGGCATAGAAAATAAGGCTAGATTTCCAATAAAAATTTTCTGTAGATTTATGCATTTTTTTTCTTTTTGTTTTAGCCATCAAAAATTAATTATACAACGATGCTCAAAAATAGGCGTGATCGTTATAGTAGTTTATAGTATTTTAATATCAAGTATATATAGTTTTGTATGTTGATAAAAACCTTTAACTTGTTGCATTTTTTTTTAATACATTCGCTTAAGCTTAAGAACCTAACACCAAAAATATTATGAAAGCGACAGCAGTATAGAAGCTTCATATCCCAAACCTATGTGTTAACATGAGTATTTCAGTATTTTTGCGGTATTTGTTTTGGGTTTTTTTTTTTGTATTTTTTTTTTTTTTCATTCCTTTTATTTTTTTTTGTTAGTTGATTTGTTTCAAAAAATGTTAAAAATCAATTCGCTTTGGCATTTTGCTTATGTTTAAGTTTGGCCAATTACGCACTATAAACTAAACTAAACAAAAATTAAAAAAAAAAAAATTAAAAAAAAAAAATACTAAATAATTAACAAGTAGATAAAACTGAAAAAAAAAACGTATTTTATATACGTATACAATTTATATAAAAAGTATTTTTTTTTTTGTAATACTTTTTAATTCTTATTATTTTATTTTATTTTGTTTTTTTTTGATTTTTTTTTTTCGAATGTGACAAAAAAACTTGCACTGCTCTCACATCGAATTTGATAATAAAAATATACTTATATAAGTTTTTAGCCTTTCCTAGACAAAGACTTGGGCTCAAACAAAAGTAAGGTGCATTTGAAATGATAAAATTTCAACATAATATGTACTAAATATGTACTAAAATGTTCTACAAGTTTCTTTCTTTAGATCTGACGGCGCTGAGCGCATAACTTTTTTTTTTTTTATTTAGATTTTTGTTAGTATGAAACATAAAAATAAAAAATATATTTATTTTTTTTATAAACTTTTTCGTTTTTTTTCTTGTCTTTTAGGCTTTTAAGTGAAAATCATAAGAATTTTTGGTTAGTCGGGTTTGCAAACTTAAAAGATTTGGTTATAAAATTGAAAGTGGGGAATTTTTTTTTTCTCTTTTAGTTTTGTGATAATGGGAAAACAAACACTTACGTCAAGCGGTTTCTTCAGCACTATCCAACCAGATTCGGGCTGTATTTCGAAATATTCCAAGTCATTGGGATTGAAAGGTGCAGTGAGGCTATAAACAATGGCGCCGTTATTATCAGCATCTTCATCAGAGGCAGAAACACGTAATATATTTGTGCCAATGCTGGCATCTTGTTTGACATTTTCCACATATTTCTAGAGTGAGAGAAACTCATTAATATTTGCTTGTAGAACAGTTGTGTATAACAGTTGTGTATAACAGTTGTGTATAACAGTTGTGTATAACAGTTATGTATAACAGTTGTGTATAACAGTTATGTATAACAGTTATGTATAACAGTTATGTATAACAGTTATGTATAACAGTTATGTATAACAGATATGTATAACAGTTTTGTATAACAGTTGTGTATAACAGTTATGTATAACAGTTATGTATAACAGTTATGTATAACAGTTATGTATAACAGTTAAGTATAACAGTTGTGTATAACAGTTATGTATAACAGTTATGTGTAAGAGTTATGTATAACAGTTTTGTATAACAGTTAGTTATAACATTTAAATATAACAGTTGTTTATAACAGATAGGTATAATTGTTATGTATAACAGCTGTGTATATAAGTTGTATATAACAATTGTGTATAACAGTTAAGTATAACAGTTATGTATAACAGTTATGTATAACAGTTATGTATAACAGTTAAGTATAACAGTTGTGTATAACAGTTATGTATAACAGTTATGTGTAAGAGTTATGTATAACAGTTTTGTATAACAGTTAGTTATAACATTTAAATATAACAGTTGTTTATAACAGTTAGGTATAATTGTTATGTATAGCAGCTGTGTGTATAAGTTGTATATAACAATTGTGTATAACAGTTAAATATAACAGTTAAGTATAAGAATTAAATATAACAGTTATGTATAACAGTTATCTATAACAGTTATGTATAACAGTTATGTATAACAGTTACGTATAACAGCTATGTATAACAGTTATGTATAACAGCTATGTATAACAGTTATGTATAACAGTTATGTATAACAGATATATATAACAGTTGCAATAACAATAACTTACCTGACGATCAAACAATGGCGGATTATCATTGACATCGGTAATTTCCACAGTGAATGAACAAACGCCTTCCAAACTAGGATCACCTTGATCCGTTGCCTTTACAGTGACTGAGACAAATTTACCATCATCACCTTCACGATCGAATACTTTATTTGTAGAGACTTCACCAGTTTCTTCGTCCACAGTGAATTTGGTGCCCTTTTGATTCGGTTGCTGTACAATGGAATATTTAACCTGTTGGCGGGTGAGAAGAGAAATATGTAAAAATGTTGCCTAATGATTGACACAATTTGTGATTATAGCTTTGAGGCGTTGCTCGGCTACACGACGACATGCAATCAACTGTTAACCCCAAACACCTAGCACCAAGCTCTACAATACTTTATGTTGTATAGTGCATTGAACTTGAGCGTGGCAAATATTGCGAAATCTTGACATGAAATCTTTTAGCGTTTTCGAAAACATGAAAGCCAATGGCCTAAAAATCACAAACCCTTTATTAATTTTTAGCAATAAAGTTAAGAGTTCCGCCAACCAACTATGAATAATAAAAAATATATCAAAATAAATAAATATTTAATTTTATACAAAAAAAAAAAAAAAATAGCTTGAATTCTAATCATATCATGTTATAGTTCGCGTGTCAAGTTTCAAATATGCAATAAATATGCCATAGAAAAAAAGTGTGCAGATAATCTTGTAATAGCAGCAAAAAAGTAGAGCAACGTTTTTATTGCAGGTGTAAATTTAATTAGCTGATTTATCGATAAGATTCCTAACTATATATTAAAGTATAATCAACCCTTTGACTTTCCAGTTCCTCACACTCTCAACAACAACAACAACTTACCTGTCCATTAACGCCCTTATCCTCATCGGTGGCCACAACTTTAATAACTGGACTACCATTGGGTGCACCTTCCTCTACTTTAGGATAGTAAGTACCGCAATCCTTAAATACAGGCTTATTATCATTGACATCAGTGATGAAAACAACAACAACAGCAGTTGAAGTATGTATTGTCTGATCACCATTAACACAACAAGATCCATCATCCATAGCAGTAACATTTAGTTCATACTTATCACGATCCAATGATATTGCTTTATTATGCAATCGTATGACACCCGTAATATCTTCGATAACAAATTGACCTGAGGATGTGCCACCACCAACAAAACCGAAACGTACATTGTCACCATCTTTGTCGGAGGCAACGACAGTGGTAACCAATGTATTGGGACCAGCATTTTCATCAACATTTGGTGTATAAACTTGTTGTGAAAATTTAGGTTCCTCATCGTTCTTATTCTTTGTATAAACTCGAACTGTTGCTGTGCCCGATTTAGCCGGTTCACCTTTATCTTTGGCCGTCACAATAAATTCATAATATGCATTATTATTATCGGCATCAAGTTGTTTGTTATTGACAATGATGCCATTGGAATCGACAGCAAAATGATCATCGGAAACAAGATATTCAATCTCAGCATTTGCACCCGAATCTGCATCCATTGCCTTGACACGCAATATGCTGGTACCCAATGGTATATCCTCATCAACATTGTGTGCTTGATAATCAGGTAATTCAAATTTGGGCGCATTGTCATTCACATCCGTAACGCGTATCGTCAGCTGTAAAACATGGACACAAAAAAAAGGATATTAAAATCTTTTTTTTCTCTGTTATGTTGCGTGAGGTGAAAATTTACCTCAACGGATGTGGAGAAACCACCAGAATCTTCGGTTGCTGTCACAATCAGCGAATATACGTGCGGTTGTCGCAAGTCCTCAAAGTCCAGCTCTTTGGCCAATTTGACAATGCCCGATGAGGGTCCAATATTAAATGTGCCAGCGCCTTGTCCTTGTGCCTTTAACGTATAACGTATCTCACGGTCTGCAAAGGATTTGGCCTTAACAGAAATGATGCTGCAAGCAAAGTATAGAAAGAAAAGAAAAAGCAAGTTCAGTTTGTTGTTCTTCTTGGTTGTCTGTCTGTCTGTGGCGGATATGTAAAATGCATGCATATATTATGAGCATGTATATCTGTATGTGTGTGTGTCAGAGTGTGTGTATGCAGTGTTGCTGGCAGGACATACTCGCTTCGCTTTCATCTGTCATTCGCTCGACTGCCTTTTGACAGTTGTTTTCCTATTGGAATTTCAATGAGCCACGAACACACACACATACACACACACACACACATAGTGAGTAACACAGGACATCACATTGTTACGCTCTAATTCGCATAACTTTTATTGGCAGCCAACATTCTCATTTGCATACATTTTACAACGTATTCTCAGTCTCTTTCTCATTCTCATTCTCTTTTTTAATTCTCATACTTACTCAGAATCCTTTTTCTGATTCTCTGGTATCTCAGCCTCATAGCTTGGCATATAAAATTGTGGTGCACGCTTGCCACCAACTATCGATAGACGCTCCTCGGGTGTACTCTGAAAACGACGATCATCGACTTTGCCATTTTGATCTTCAGCTTTCACATACAATACATATTCCATATCAAGTTGAAAGAGATCTGTGCCACGTGTTCTCACCACACCAGAACGTTCATCAACCTCAAAACGTCCACCAGTACGATCACGTACAATAAAATAATGTATATTATGATCAGTATCTGGATCACGTGCTTGCAATGTAAAGACTGGTGTATTTGGTGGTGCATTTAATTGTACCACTGCCTGCATTGGAAGTGGACGATTGATAAAATAGGGCGGCTCATCATTTACATCCTTTACAAGTATAATCACACGCTGATTGTCTGTATATTTGATGCCAGCTGCAAAATGAAATAGAGAAAAAAGACAAAAATTAGAACAAGATGAATATATTTTTCAGCTAGTGCTGCAATTTTTGTTTGTATTATTTTTGCATATTCATGTGGTGCATACTTTTTGAGGCTACTGTGGTTGGCTAGCAAAAACTTTTTTGCCATTGTTATTACAACTAATGGATAGTTGGTTAGGCAAAACGGAAATGCCAGTTGCAAGCACCCGCCATTCCCCCATTACACAAAGTCTACTTCCACAGTTGCCACACACACACAGCCCTATGCCTCTTGCATGGCAGTGGCGTGTAATTTAAAGCTCTCGAATTTCACTTAAGCCATTCAAATGCAATGAGCTGGAAAAGCAGTCCAAGGCAAATGTTGCATTTGCAACTTGCCATTTTGCACAACTTGCAACTTTACGATGTTGAGTGGCAAGTTGCGGTACAATTCTGTTTCTTTCTCTTCTTCTTCATACTTATTTAGCAGCTAATTCATTGACTATTATTTCGACAATGTGAGAAAATTTATATAAACAGTTTTCATTCTACTTCTTTTTCTGCTTCTTGCAACAGATAAATTTTTACAATTTCTTGAAGAAATTATAGAATTTATCTATAATAACAAGAAGAAACTTTATTACAAATAAGCAAAGTTTCATTTTTGATTTAATTGCTTAGCATTGTGGTTCAAGTCTTTGCTAAGTTATTTGCTTAGCTCTGCGTTTTTTTATTTTCTTATCAATCAACAATTTTAAAAAAATATTATATAAAAAATAATATATAAAATAAAATAAAAAATAAATAAATAAATTGATAAAAAAAATGAAAAAAAATATAAAAAAATATTTTGCATATTTTTATTCTTCATTTTCGTAAGTAAAATATTTTTCTGCTAAAAGACTGCAAGGCAAAATGTAGATAAATTTATTTTCTTTCTAAATTACAAATTCTTTTTTTTTGTTTTATTTTCTAATTTAATTTAATTTAATTTAATTATGTAATTTAATTGCTTATTACTTGGAGCAGATCTTTACTAAATTATTGCGAGTCTCAAGAAAATGTAAAAATTTACAATAATATTCATAAAATAAATGAAAAAAATTTAAAATTTAAAAAAAAAAAAAAAAACAAAAATAAATATAAATATAAATTGATAAAAAAAATTAAAAAAATAAATATAAAAAAATATTTTGCATATTTTTATTCTTCATTTTCATAAGTAAAATATTTTTCTGCAAATAAATTTATTTTCTTTCTAAATTACAAATTCTTTTTTTTTTTTGTTTTATTTTCTAATTTAATTTTGTAATTTCATTGCTTATTACTTGAAGCAGATCTTTACTAAATTATTGTAAGTCTCAAGAAAATGTAATATATATTTTAATTTTTTCATTTATTTACTTTGTAAATTTCTATTAATAATTTTTATAATTTTTGAAATTTCCTTCAAAGTTTTATCTGCTCAAATTCGTTCAAAATCTAATTCGTTTAAAAGCTCAACGGTTTTTTTTTTCTAGGAAACAAATTAGTAATATTTTTTTTTCTCTGCCGCCTTTAGCATTAACTAATTTTCAATTTATAAGAAAAAAATGTTAAAAAATGTTGCACGTTTTCGGCCACAAATTTCAACAGAATTCCTTTAAAAAAAAAGAATAAAATAAAAATGGCAAGAAAAAAAAGAACTTGAAGTGAAAAAAAAATCAATATAAAAGCTGAGACCTGCAGGGTTAGGAGAAGGAAGCACAGAGAAAAGAAAAAAAAGAGAGAAAGAGAGAAAGAGAAAAAGAAGTGAAATGAAAATAATGCAGGGGTCGCTTTGCTTTTGCTACCTTTGCAAAATGTCTGCAGCGGAAAATACCAATCATGTTGTTGTCGTTCTTGTTGTTGGTTAGCGCAAACAGCAAGCTGAACAACAACAACAACAATAATAGCAGTAACAACAACAACAACGTGGCAGCCTTACAAAAGGAGAAAAGAATGAACCCCAATGATGACTCTGGCGCTTATTAGAAGCGTGTGTTGCTTTTCATGTGCACAAGTGTATGTATGTGTGTGTCTAAGTGTAGGTGTGTCCACGTGTGTGTTTTTGAGTGTAGTGGTAGACAAATAAGACAGACGATTTACTTGGCCTTTACAGTGAAACTGGCCCTGAGCTGGCACTGAGTACAAAGCCAAATGAAATTCGAGCGCGATAAAAAAAAAGACGAAAACAAAAATTACACACAGACACACACAAACATGTATAAGAAGAAGGAGATGTAGAAGAGGAAGCATGTGTAATTTCTCAAGTGCAGCAAAGTGAATTGTAAACAGTCAGCAGACGAACACGATCCACTTGGTGGGCTACTTCTTTCTGTATATGCAACAGCAGCAGGCAAATATTGTGTTAAAGACAAAAGACTCAAAGCTTGTCACGAAATACAGTAAGCAAGAAAAAGTTGAGGGAATGAACGAAATTTATTTTGAGACTGCCAAAAAAAAAAAAATTGTGAAAAAAAATTTGCGCTACTGTTCAACAGATTGCACAAAAATGCAACAAACTTTCAGCAAGCCGCAGGGCAAATGCAGAGATAGAGAGAGAGAGAGAGAGCGAGAAGTAAGATGAAGCTACTTGCTGTGATGGCGCGCGCGTCTTTGGCAAAAACTTTCTTTCATTTTTTTTTTTTTTTCTGTCTTTCTTACTTGCATTATGCCAAGAAGTTTTGTTATTTGCCAGCAGCTTGGCATTGTAACGTGCTTTTCTTTCAACTTGCTTCATCTTATACTTCTTATTCTTTTGCATTAGCTTATTTCGAGCATAGCAGCAGCAGCAGCAGCAGCAGCAGCAGCAGCAGCAGCAGCAGCAGCAGCATCAGGTAAAGTTGAAATTTAAATAACAAGGAATACGAATCGTTGCTGCTGCTGCTGCTGCTGCTGCGTGTATAACATTGTGCATTGGAGCATGCCACAAAAGCAGCAAAAGCAAGCAGCCAACATGGCGGATATCCGTGGCGACACACACACACACAGACATATACACATATACAATGACAACATGTTGTACTGCCACAGCAAGCGAAGTATAAGTCGCTATTGTATGCGACATAAATGGCAAAAGAGCAAAAAATTGTTTTGCGTTTTTTTTTTTTGCAGGTTTGGTTGGGAATATTAAGGATAATCTAGTAATAGGTAAAACAGCATAGAACATTTGCCAACAACAGTTTGCAGACAATTCACAGTTTTTGCATTTAATTTACTTATGCTTAGCGCAAGCATTAAAAGCTTTTGCATGATGGTAAGAAAAATATTGCATAAAGTTGCGCTGCATTTTTTTTTTAGCTATTTTATGAAAATTTTTTCAAAATTTTACTAAATAAATTACAACTTTAAATATAAACAAGAAGCTATAAGCTTAGTTTAATGCTAGTAAAACTAAATCTCAACGCTTGTTCTACACGTGTAGAAAAAGAAAAAATCTTAACTGATTTATGTAGCACTTTTAGCTGCTTTTGTATATTGTAAATTACTTTCGCTGCTGCTGCTGCTGCCAACTATCATCATCATCTCTCTTTCTCTCTCTCACACACACATATGCGTACTTTCTGTATGTGTTTGTTGTTGTTGTTGGCGTCAGATGACATCACATTACAAGACCATTAAAATAAATATCTAAAACGTAGAGTAGAAATAAATTTCGCTTACGTTGCACGTAACACAACTGAAAGTTGTCAATTTTCCCTAACAAATTCAATTTTTATGCGCATCAATTTAGCAAACACACAGCAAGAGCGAGAGAGCGAGAGAGTGAGAGAGAGAGAGAGAAAAAAGAGGAAGATGGAATGTGAAAGATTCAAGGACTATGAGGACCACCCACACGTTGTCTTGCTGCTTTGCTGCTTCCTTCCTGCTGCTGTGTATCAAGATACTTATACGAGTTATTCGTGCCACATCCCCCAAACGCAGCTCCCTTTGCGTATATTATAAGCAGCAAGAATAAAAAAAAAAGAAAAGCGAAACAGAATATAAAGAAGTAAAAGTAGAAAGAGAAACTTGAAGCTGTTACGCAGCAGCAGCAGCAGCAAAACGCACTTGAAGTTCACAGTTGTACTAGTAGCAGCAACTGTGCAAAGCTAAAGTGTAACTCGTAAGTTATACACTGCGCGAAAAGTATGAGTAAATTTATTATAGAAATTTATGCAAATATTTAACTTGTGCTTAGTTTTTTATACATTATTTCATTATGTGCAACTTATCATTTTTCAATCATATAAAATTAATTTTTTTTTTTTTTTCTTACAGTGTAGTTTAGAATGCAACCACCGTAAGCTAAATCATGCTCTTGTCTGAGCAGGACTTAGCATCGACTGCTCTGTATCATCATCTTACGCTTAGCACTTTATACTTCTACACACTCTACACTCTACACTTTCACCATACTCAAGCACTTTCTATACTCAACACTCTGCACACTTCACACCACACACCACACAGCACAGCATCGCACACATTCAGCATAACATGCCACATTCAGAGAATCTAGGGAGTTCATAGTAGCTGCTGCTGGTTTCTACTTAATCTATTGAAACAATAAGCAGCTTTTGTTTGTCTACTCAACGCGACGTTGTCGCCGTAGCTGCTGTTGCTGCTGCTGTAGCTGCTGCTTTAGGCTTTGCGTTTTTTATTCCATTTTTTTGTCGTCTGATTCTTTTGGTTTTTTGTGTATTACGTTGTGTTGTGTTCTGTTGTTGCTTTGGTGTTTTTCGTAACCCAACACAGCTTCAGTTACCCAGCAGCACCAACAACAACAACAACTGCGACAGCGACAGATTTCCGTTTGTCTCAGTGTTAGTCTCGTGTTTCGCTCTTTGCTAAAAATCTTTTTTCGGTTTCATTGTTGTCTCAAACGACGCTGAAGTGCTAAGCAAATGCCAGACAAAGACTGGCGCCGTGTTCCGGGTTGCATTTTGTTCTTGTCGTTTTTTTTTTTTTTTTTGCTTTGCTTGCAAGTTGTTGCAAGTTCGTTTAGCTAACCCCTAAGCATAACCACTGCAGCCACAGCAGCCACTGTCACAGCCGCAGCAACACTCTGACTGTTTAGGGGCTTTGGCTTATGATGACAATGGCTTGAATAGCTTTTCAAAGCCAACGTCATCGTCCCTTGGCAGTGATAACGAAAGCATTAAAAACTGATGCAGCTTCTATTGCTGTTGCAAGTGCTGCATGGTTTTGACTTTTTAAGGAGCTGCCGACACCAAGTGACTGTCCCTATGACTCTCTGTCTCTCTGTCTGTCTGTCTGTCTGTCACTTAATGCATGGGGTTAATTTCGATAAGCAACGTTAAAATTCACTATGAAATGCTGTGAAAGACAATTTTGAAGTGAACTTCATAGTTAGCTTAATGAGTTTGTCTAGAAAAGCTTAAGCACAGACTAAGCACAGCTAAGCACTAATTAAGTATATTTAAAGCTTTAATAAGCTTATCATAGAGACAAAGCGTACGAGATATAAATCAATTAAAAAGACAAAACTTTAATAAGCTGCAAAAGCAACAAAAGCTAAAAAAAAAGTTAATTCATTTTCATGTATTTCATGAAATATCAATTAAATGAAGATGTATTTGAAGCTGCGGATAAGTTAATATATAAATATAATAATATAAAATATATAAATAAATAAAAATAAATTAAATAATACTAAAATAAATAAATAAAAAAATAAACAAAAAAATTAAATTAATAAGGAAAAAAAATTGTTAAAAAATAAATAAAGAGTAATTAAAAATAAATAATATAATAATAAATAAAATAAAAAAAATATTTAATAATTTAATAATAAATAATAAATAAAATAAAAAACTAAATAAATATAATAAATAAAAATAAATGATAAAAATAAATAAATAAATAATTTAAAAAAAAAAATAAGTATTATAAATAAAAATACATAATATAATAATAAAAAATAATAATTAAAAACATAAATAAATAAATATAATAAATAAAAATAAATAATATAATAATAAATAAAATAAATAATAAAAAAAATATTTTACAAAAATAAGTGAACAATTATAGTAAATTATAGTAAATGAAATTAAAAAAAATTAATAAATAATAAAAAATAAATAAAATAAATATAAAATAATAATTTATTAAATAAATAACAAAATTAAATAATTAAAATAGAAATAATAATAAAAATAATTAAAAAAAAAACGTAACAAAAAATAAATAAAAAAAAAACATTAATAAAAAATAAATAAATAAATATGGTAAATAAAAATAAATAATAAAATAATAATAAATAAAATAAATAAACAATAAATAATAAATAATTAAATAAATAAAGAAAAAACATTTTTTTTAAATAAATAAATATAGAAAATAAAAAATAAATAATAATTTAAAAATAAAATAAATAAAAATAATTTAAAAAAAAATAAAAAAATAATTTAAAAAATAAATAAATAAGTTTTATGAATAAAAATACATAATATAATAATAAATAAAATAAATAAAAATAATAATTAATAATAATAATAATTAATAATAATAATTAAATAAATAAACACAAAAATAATTAAAAATACACAATATAATAATAAATAAAAAAAATTAATTAAAAACATAAATAAATATAATAAATAAAAATAAATAATATAATAATAAATAAAATATTAAAAAATAATAATCAAATAAATAAAGAAAAAAATAATAATAATAATAATTCAAAAAATAAATAAATATAGTAAAAATAATAAATAATATATTAATAAAAATTAAGGAACATAAATTTTATATAAATTTAAAGCATATTTATTCTTAGTCTCTCTGTCTAGCTGTCAACCAGTTGGAGGGAAAAAAGACAGTAACTATGCTTTAAATTTATATTAAATTTATGTTCCTTAATTTTTATTAATATATTATTTATTATTTATACAATATTTATTTATTTTTTGAATTATTATTTTATTTTTCCTTTATTTATTTCATCATTATTTTTTACTATTTTATTTATTATTATATTATTTATTTTTATTTATTGTATTTATTTATTTATGATTTTAATTATTTTTTTATTTATTATTATATTATTTATTTATATTTATAATACTTTATTTATTTATTTTTGAATAAATTATTTTTTTAAACTATTTATTTTTATTTCCTACAATTATTTATTTATTTTTTTTTAAATTATTTTTTTCTTAATTTATGTTTTATTGATTTTATTTAATTAGTTATTTTTATTTACCGTATTCATTTATTTATTTTTTTTTATTATTTATTATTTTTTTTTATTTTTATTTACTGTAATTGTTCATTTATTTTTTTTTAATATTTTTTTTTTTTATTATTTATTTTATTTATTATTATATTATTTATTTATTTTTACCATATTTATTTATTTATGTTTTTAATTATTATTTTTTTTATTATTATATTATGCATTTTTAATTTTTTTTTTTTATTTATTTTATTATTTATTTTATTTATTATTATATTATGTATTTATATTTATTACACTTATTTATTTATTTTTTAAATTATTTTTTTTTTAATTATTTTTTTATTTACTATATTTATTTATTTAAAAAACAAAATTTTTTCTTTATTTATTTAATTTTTATTTTATTTTATTTATTTTATTAATTATTATTGTATTATTTATTTTTATTTGCAATACTTTTTTATTTATTTTTTGTTTAAGTTTTTTTTTTTTAATTATTTTTATTATTATTTCTATTTTAATAATTGAATTTTGTTATTTATTTAATAAAGTATTATTTGATATTTATTTTATTTATTTTTTTATTTATTTCTTATTATATAATTAATATATTAACTTCTCTGTCTCAAAAAATTAAACTTCATTTAATTGATCTTTCATGAAATACATGAAAATGAAGTAACTTTTTTTTTAGCTTTTGCTGCTTTTGCAGCTTATTAAAGTTTTGTCTTTGTAATTGATTTATATCTCGTACGCTTTGTCTCTTTGATAAGCTTATTAAAGCTTTAAATATACTTAATTAGTGCTTAGCTGTGCTTAGTCTGT
>JBAMBR010002689.1:0-16065 GCA_037044475.1 Zaprionus obscuricornis
TAAAAATAATTAAAATTTATTTATGAAAAATATTTATAATATTTATTTATTACATTATTTATTAAAATATATTTTTAAAAATTTATTTAAAGAAATTATTAATAATAATTATTTGTTCCATTATTTATTTAAATTTATTACAATACAAGGAAATTCACTTAATTTACAAAATTTATTTATTATATTATAATATTTGTAAGATTTAAATATAAAAAATTAAATTATAAATTTAAAATGAATTCATTAAAATTTAAAATTTAAAAAATATTTTGGACAAATTTAATTAGTCATAAAAATTTTTATTAAATTTATTTGAAATTTTGTTTGCTTAATTTATTTTTATTATTATTATTTTTAATTAATTATTTTATTTCTTACATTATTTATTATTTATTTCTTATATGAATTCATTCATAATTTATCTATTAAATTATTTTTAAAATTTATTTATTAAATTATTCATTTAATTTATTTTGAATATTTATTAATTATATTAATTCACCAAATTTGTTAAAAAGTTTATTTGTAAAATTTATATACCATATTTTTTTTAATTATTACGTATTTATTTATATTTATTTATCAAATTTATACATACAAATATTTAATTATTATAATATTTATTTATTAATTAGAAAATGTATTTAGAAAAAACTGAAATCTTGTAATTTAGCAGCTGTAGAAATTCAGATATTTAACCGAAAAATGTTGCATTATTTTTCTATCTTAAATCAACTTCATTAAGTGTCATTGAACTATTTCAAAGGTTTAAAAAGAAATTTATTTATGGCAAAGAAATAGAAATTGAAAGAATATATAGATATCACAAAGATCTTAACAATAGATGGTTTCCCTTTACATTTATCATATAATGAAATCCATCTTCAAGCAACATGTACATATATATACCTAGATATTTCTCTGCTAGTCGAAACAAAAGAAAAGCAAATAACAAAGATGAAATGACCTTACAAAGGAGTAAAAAATCTAATACTAAAATTGGCAATTAAGTAGCTTTCATCAGGCAACAATGGCAACAGCGATAATAAAACACACCTGAGTACGTGTCTCTTGATCTTTATGTGCTGCTACTGCTGCTGCTGTTGTTGTTGCTGTTGCTGCTTCTCATCATATTCGCTTTGTCCTGCTTTGTGTCTTGTTTTCTTTTGTCATCGTAAAAACTTTTAATGAGCTGTTAAATGGCCAAAAGTAACGAAACGAACAAAATGAAGCAGCATCTCCTGCTGCGGCGGCTTTCATGCTGTAGCAAAAAAAAAAAAAAAAAAAAAAAAACACGTGTTTAACAATTTCAAATTAAACCTTGTACTTAATTTTTCAGTTTATATTTGCCAGACGGCATATACGGCATACATAGCGTATACGTGATCTTTTTGATATGCAAATTGCAAAGAGAGAGAGATTATAATATCAATTAGCTAAGAATGAAATTGGCCTGGCTATAAATCTAATATGGCGTATAATATGTCTGGAATTTGCATAAATGATTTTAAAAACAGTTTTTGGTGAAAAACGAAGCAGAAAAAGAAAGAAAAACTTGATAGAAAAGTTTTTTTTGGCCATATAATAAGCGTATAAATTATGTACGAGGGCGAACAAAAAAAAAAAAAAATTGGACACAATGGATGATAATGTGTGTGTTGATAAAATACAAGTATATCAAAGTATTTTTGTTTTTTGTTGTTTTTGGGCTTAGTTTAATATGCTAATTTATGTTGAAATCTAGTTAAAATACTTGTAAGTCACGAAACAATTGAGTCAAGTGGCAAAAGACAAAGACTCTGTCTCAGTCTCAGTAACAGTAACAGTCACAGTCTTTGACATAAAGAGAGAGAGAGAGAGAGAGAGAGAGATAGAGTGGAGTATGGACAGCGGTAAATTGTTGAGGTAAACGCATTATCATCGTTAAGCACTTGCTGCAATTATGGCGCTAATTGAATTTCTAAATGTATATAATGAGTCAACAAAAGCAACAATGTCGACAACAATAACAACAACAGCAACAGCAAACGCAGCAATAGCAGCAGGAGGTAAGTATAAATGTTGCTTCGGCAGGCAATGTCTGGCATTACAAAGACCAAATGTAAACACTCAACGAATTTTAGATGCACTAATAAATTTATTTCGAAAAATTTGTTCAAGCAATATTTTAAACATTTTAAATAGTTTTCTACAATTTAATTTAATTTAATTTAATTTAATTTCATAATATAAATATTTAATTTTCAATTTATATTACTTTTGCATGGCGACGAAAAGAGAATTAAATGTTTGGCGACTTGGCTACAAAAAAAAAGAAAAATAAGACGCGAACAGCGTCAACAGCGTCTTCCCTTTTTTTGTAATTAGGTTAAACACACACACACACACACACACACACACACATACACAGTAATATTATGCCACAAAGTGTGCTACGTATGCGTCTGTGCTTGTGAACAGAGGCTCAAGATAAAACGCTGTGAAAATGAGGTGAGCAAATGAAATAAAACAAACAGCTACAAAAAGAGAAAGGGGCAGAGCAACACCAGCAATAGCAACTGCTGGCAGCTGAAATAAAAACAGGCACGTAATTTGCACATTTAACCGCATGACAGCGAAAAAAAAAAGTAGAATTAAAACAGAAACACAACACAACACATACCACAAACAACATAGACACATATACACACAGAGGCTGAGTGAGAGAAACGTTTTGCCTTCTGTCTAAATTACAATTACATAGCCTCGTAGCCACTTGTAGTAGTTGTCGGTTGCCTGTTTTTGCCTGCTTTTGCCTTTAACATAGATGGACAAAAACATTCTCAGCATATGGCCAAATAATTATCTTGTTGCTTAGCTCGCGTTACACGCCATGTCCTTCATATGCTGCATGTACTTTTACATACACATGCAAGCATTCTTTATACACTTATACACTTCAAGCTGATGTTTATCGATGTGCTTATGCAGCTCAAAATGTGCCAAACATGATGATGGTAACAAGTTTTACTGCGTCGCATGCGAAGTAGCGTTGATTAAATAATCAACAAAAAACAAAAAAAAAAAAAAAAAAAACAAGACAAAAGTAATATAAACATATGCAGCTTAATATATTAACTAGACGTAAGTAACTGTACTTGCAAGTTATAGTTATTAGACAAAGTAATACATAATTTTAGCTGTCAGTTAATATTGCAGAAACTAAAAACTATCAAGCAGCATACTCAGCGTATACGTAATATAATCAAAGCTTTAAAATTGAAAAGAATTGAAAATAATTTTGTAAAAGTTTTAAGCTAAATCTCAGCCTAATTTTTAGTTAATTACTCAACACTAAACTTTAAACAAAAACTTAAAGTTTCAGCTCAACAACTCAGCATACAAACATATATTACAGCACATATATCATAATAAAAAGTAAAGGAAAGCAAAAATGAAGCAAAGAAAACAAAGAATTTGTCGCTGCATAAACTTTTGTTTATGCCATAATAAATATAAATGAGTATGTTAAAAATATATGCATATATATATATATATATATTAAAGGGTATACACAATTGTGTGAGCGCCACATACAACTTGTGGCATGCAACTTTTAATTAAGGAAAGCAAAGGCAAAAGTTGTTGTCGAGCCAGTGTCGAGTTTTTTGTCGAGTATTTTGTATGTCGAGCAGAGCAGCATACATATATACATACATAACGCCCCGAGTGTGTCCGTCCAGAGATGAACAAATAAGCGTATAAATAATGCTTCAACAGCAGGCAGAGGGAGGCACACACACAAAACCATATTGAGGCTGCAGGAAGCAAGCGTGCAAGTGAGACAGAGAAACAGCATAACAAGCTTTTAGCAAATAGTCGCATAAATAGTTACGCAGCAATATATGAAAGCAGCGCAAAGTAATGATAAATGCTTTAGATTTGTATTTACGTTAAGCAACTCTATGATATTTATAATTACAGGGTAACGAAAATAGAGAAATATGAGCACAGCAATGGCCACAATGGCGACTCAGACTTTGGGCGACAAAACGACATTGCAGCTGCTGTCATTGTCATCAATGTTGGTAGCCTCAGCTGGAGACGCAAAAGATAAAGCTATGGTTGAAACATTGCACAGATAGAGATGGAGATGGAGATGTAGATGAAGATAGAGACGGCAACAGTTCATAGCTGGAGCCAAAGAGTCCAAACAAAATGAGCAGCTTCAAGTTACATGGGCTTTAAACTTGCACTCGATGCTGTTCAACACAATCAGAGAGTGTGAGACAGAGTGACAGAGAGAGAGAGAGAGAGAGACAGACAATGACAAATAGATATATATATATTTATATAGAGAAGCAAGTTACATGAGTCGTATGCGTAATATTAAGTAGTCGCATCGGTCATTAGCCCAGTTTTGTGACTTAACTACCTGAAAGCATGCCGTAAAAGCAATTTATGCGATGCTGCTGTTGCTGCTTCCTTTGCTGCTACTGCTGTTGCTTCATTGCGTCCATGCTGCAATGTGATAAGCGCGCGTATTTTATGACTACTTGGACTCTATATATATATATATATAGTACTATATAGTATAGACTATATATATATGTACAGACAAAATGTAGACAGAAAGTGCAAATGTTTTGCTTGTTGCAAAACAATGAGAAACAACAGCCATAAAACAGCTGCTGACCACAGCTTGCTAAAAGGCCAAAAGTGATTGCTGCTTAAGGCCAATAAAAAAAAAATTCGAAATACAGGCAGCGGCCACTTGGTTAAAAGCAGCAAAAAAACAAAAAATAAAGCAACAAAAAATGAAGAAGAAAATAAAGTGGAAAATAAATTTCTTTTTCATTTTTCATTTTTTTTTGTTTTTAAGTTTCGTTTTATAGTTGAAGAAACATTTTTTGTAAAGAATTTTAAAACTGGCTTTAAACTTGTATTATAATCGAAGAAAATAAAAAAGGCTAAGTCTACCAAGCCTGCTACTGTGTGTTGTACGCTGCTGGCCAAAGTATTAACTCTGAAAAGCTATATATAAAATATATAAATATTATTATGATCATTTTTTTATGAGTAAATATAATTTAAATAAAAAAAAAATTATTTATTATTATTTTTTTTTATATTTATATATTTATATATTTATATATTTATATATTTATATATTTATATATTTATATATTTATATATTTATATATTTATATATTTATATATTTATATATTTATATATTTATATATTTATATATTTATATATTTATATATTTATATATTTATATATTTATATATTTATATATTTATATATTTATATATTTATATATTTATATATTTATATATTTATATATTTATATATTTATATATTTATATATTTATATATTTATATATTTATATATTTATATATTTATATATTTATATATTTATATATTTATATATTTATATATTTATATATTTATATATTTATATATTTATATATTTATATATTTATATATTTATATATTTATATATTTATATATTTATATATTTATATATTTATATATTTATATATTTATATATTTATATATTTATATATTTATATATTTATATATTTATATATTTATATATTTATATATTTATATATTTATATATTTATATATTTATATATTTATATATTTATATATTTATATATTTATATATTTATATATTTATATATTTATATATTTATATATTTATATATTTATATATTTATATATTTATATATTTATATATTTTATATTTATTTATTTTTATTATTTTGTTTGGTTTTTGTGGTATAAAAATATTTATTATTTATTTTTTTTTGTGAGTGATTAAAATTTTATAAAATAAGAACAGCTTCAAGTTGATGGCCTTAGTAGCTAGCACTCCCTTCTTTTAGTTATTATATTTTTCATATTATAATTAAACACGTAAATAAATAATTAAAATAAAAACAGGAAAATTAAAAAAAGAAATAAATAAAATAATTAATTATTTATTATAAAAATAATATGTGTATTATTTATATTTTTTTTTTATGAATTTTTGTAAAAAATTAAAAAAAAATATTTAAAGAATAAAATAAAAAAAATTATAATATTTCTATTATTTTTTTATCGTGTGCGTTTTTTTATATTCTTCTTTTCATTAATTTGAATCGCTGTCATCGTCTGCTTCATCTCCTGCTTGTTGGCATTACAAAGATCTGGCTAAAACTAATATACCCTCTGCAAGTGTATAAGTGAACATGATTTAAACATTTTCGTGCAATTTTGAAATATTTGTAACATTTTATGCATAAACTCATCAAAATTATTGATGTTAACGCTGCGTGCTGTGGCAATGCGTACATAGTAAACTTTAAGTTTAACTACACGAATATAACAAAGAAATAAATCATTATTTATCGTGCATGGCTAGCGATGGAACAGGTATGCACCGTTGTTACTTGTCGAAGGGGCAGGCAAGTATTTACAGCAAATTCCTCAAAGTTGACAGCGTAATGTGGACGAGGGTTGAGAATCAACGTTTCACTCTCTTTCCCTTTCTCCTTCTTACATTTTTATTCTATCATAAACCTGCCCCTAGCCAAAAAAAAGAAGAAGAAGGAAAATAGAAAATAGAAAAGTGACTTTGACTTTCGTTTCGATTCGATTTTCTCGACAGTTACGTGAGCTGTCACAAAGTTTGCAGCTAGACGTTGAAACCAAGTGCATATCAAAGCTCATAAAATTGTGGAATTTAATATAATTCTCTAGGCAGCATATATATACATATACATATACATATACATATATGTACATGTACAGTTATAGAAACAGATACAGATACAGATACATATACATAGCTAGAAAATACAAATAGGACAATAATAGTCAGCGAATATTGTTTGTACTTATATGGCTAAACGTTTTACTGTCAAAATATATGAATTATTTAATACCCTGTAAAATTGACAAGTGCTTCAACGGGTATATTAATTTTTTCAATAATATTGAAAATTAATAAAAAATATTAGAATAAAATTATAGCAGCATTTTAGCATATTTAAGCTTATATTAAAGAACATTTTTACAGGGTATATTAAGTTGTGCAATGAAGTTTGCTGGCACTGAAAAAGAAAGTCAGTTTAGCCTTGCACTTAAATTAGCTTACTTATACATTTACAGGGTATACAGCGTATATTTTTACAGGGTATATAGCAAGCGATACGCGCATTATAGTTGCTACTGTTAAGCAGTTATTATATATGTGTGTGTGTGTGTGTTTATGTGCTCGTGTACTGCTTGCTGTTGGAGGTATTGAAATTACCGTTAATATAGCAAAGACTACAACCTGACTACTGCGAGGATTTTACGAGAACTCCACGTGCTGCTCATATATGCTGGACGCGGAGAGATAGGGCGGTATGGAGGGGGTGCGGCTTATTAGAGTGAA
Source organism: Zaprionus obscuricornis (assembly GCA_037044475.1). NCBI lineage: Eukaryota > Metazoa > Arthropoda > Insecta > Diptera > Drosophilidae > Zaprionus > Zaprionus obscuricornis. The sequence goes on from JBAMBR010002689.1 coordinate 7,414, forward strand.
CATATCGTGAGCATGGACCATGCTTTGCATATAAATGACCCGCATATGGTTAGAGAGTGTTAGCTGCCTCTACCTTGGCCCACATACACACACACACACACATACACACACACATACACGCACTTGCAGACATACATATATGCTGTGCTTCTTCTTCTTTTTTTTTGTTGTTCTTCTGCTAGTATCACGAATTTCAATTTGGAAGTCCTTGGACAGGCACTTGGGCCACTTTAAGAGAAGCTTCCTGCAAGTTCTGGGCTCATTGACTGCACGCAGCATGCTCCAAATCCGTTAAACATTACACATATACACAGTTATACGACTATATACTTATAGCATGGCATATACTATATAGCATGGCTTTTGTCTTGTTGCGCTTGGTCGTGTCGTTGGGATTGGGAGACGGATTGTTCCTGAGGCAGAACTTAGAGCTCAGGACTCAGCTGCATTCTATCTTCATAAAAGTCGCATTGAGAGAATTTACATAAATTCGTTTTTGGGATCGCGTCTTGACAGCAATCAATGTCCTTCGTCCTTTTCTTTTTATTTTATTTTTTGTTATTGTTGGCACTATGTGGGCGTGTATTTGCCTGTCTCACTGTATATATGCGTATGTGTGTGTGTTTGGGTGTAAGAAGAAGTCCTATATATTCGGTGAGACATTATTTTGGCATCTTTTTGGAGAGTAAAGTTCTTATCGGCGACTTAGCTGTCCTGTCGTAGCATAATTTATTTGCCATAAAACATGAAATGAAACATTTTCGCTCGTAAATTATGAAATACTCGTAACTTACAGTCCAAAGTCACATTTACAGTTACATGTATGTATCACATATATATATATATATATATATATGTCTGTATATGGGATAACTGTTGGGGATAACCACCTTTACCTCAGGCAATACAATATATAGTACATACGTATATTTATGCCAATTAAGCCGCATCGAAATGTCAAGCAGAAGAAAAATCATGGCATCAAAAGACTTGCATCTATTTACTGCTCTCACTCACTGTAGCTGTGGAATACTTTGGCCAGAGGCCCCGTTTTGTCGTTTGTTACGTTTGTTTCTTCTGCTCAAAATTCAATTCTGAATGAGTTTTTATTCTGTTTTTTTTTATTATTATTTTTTTTTTTTATTTTTATTTTGATTTTTTTTTTTGCTGCTGCTTCTTCTTCTTGTGTTTCTTTTTGTGTTGTAAATTAAGTGCTATAAATACATCAACCGAAAATATAAGTATGTAGCTAAGAGTCACACACACACACACAGACACATACATACATACATATAAAGTATATTTATATTCAGAAGCAACATCAGTCGGGCAATATGTATGCGCCAAAGGTCAGTGCCGGACAGAAATGTGTACTTAATTATAATGTGGGAAAGAAATGTGTACAAAATTCGCTTGTTCTTTTTTGTGATTTCTTTTTCTTTTTTCTTTATTTTTTGTTTTTTTTTTTTTGTTTTTGGGCACAGCACAGATGAGACTCAATTATGAGATTTATAGATATAGGAATTTTTTTTTATTTTATGTATATAAATAATTCGAGCAGTGATTATTTTTACATTTTACTGAACATGAGAAAAATATCTGAATTACATTTATAATTAGTTCGAAAAGAAATATTGAATGAGAGCGTTAGGGTTATTTATAAATGACACCATACACATATACATAAGTATGATAATTATATTGCCACTTGACTGTCAATGATCAAGCTATACACACTATTTGCCATCACTGTCACTTTTACAAATAACAAAAGCGTCTGCTTATTTGAGTATGATAATTATTTTGTCATTTAAATGTTAATTAGAGTGTGTTTTCAAAGGAGAGTTTATGCTGAAACGCAGTTACGATGTGTGTGCGCTCTCTCATTACTTTTGCTATGCTATCAACTTCAATGATCTCTCTAACGGTCATCATCATACTTTCTCTGTCTCGCACAAGTATTGTATTGAAACAAAGAGCGACAATGTATGCAATAAGTACTGACAACTTCTTAGCAATTACTTGTGCATTTTTTTCTCTCTTTCTAATATAAACGTATGTTGAAGCAATCATCGTTAACTAAAATGAGCATGCTATCTCTGTTGCGCTCAAGTCCTGAATTGAAACAAAGAGAGGCAATATATGCAGCAATAGTTGACTACACTTAAGCATACCTTTCACTCTTTCTATTAGCGTCTAAGAGAACGCAAATGTAGCAAATGGAAAATGCAAGTCAATGATCGAAGTTGATGACAAAACAAACAAAACTCAACCTGTCTAAATGCTAAGCGTTCATTCTTGACTAAAGCTAGATATATCTTTCAGCAACAATTGACAACTACTTAAGCATACCTTTCACTCTTTCTATTATCGACGACTAAGAGAACGCAAATGTAGCAAATGGAAAATGCAAGTCAATGATCGAAGTCGATGTCAAAACAAACAAAACTCAATCTCTTTAAATGCTAAGCGTTCATTCTTAACTATAGCTAGCTATTTCTTTTATGCTCAAGTCATGAATGGAAACAAAGAGCAACAAGAGTTGACAACTTGGCAAATGCTTAGGCAGATTTTCGCTCATTCTATAAGCGATTAAGAGAAGACGAATGTGACAAATACAAAATGCATGCACAGCAGAAACGTTTGCATAAACTTAAGGCTCAATCTGAATAATAAATATCATATTTTTTATTTTATTGTTAAACATACTCATACTTTATTTGCGTATTTTGAATATCTAAAAGTATATCATGCTGGATTTTAAATAATATGTAAATAGTCGCAAATAAACAAGAACACATGTAAATTAGGCTACTGATTTAGCATGAGTTGGCGGTATAAAAAGCCACAATGACTTTAACTAACTTCGACACAGACTGTTCAACTGTCTGTCTTTGTAACTCTGTCTCTGTCTTTGTGTCACTTCGTCTGTTTTTGCCTGGCAGGCACTTGCGCCGTATGCGCAACGCGGATTTACTTTACAATGTCAACAGAGTCAGGAAGGCTGCTTGGCTGCTCACACACAGAAACACAGAAACACACACACATGACAACTTCGCGCTATGCCTGCTGAGTAAATAAAGGAAAAAATACTCACATACTTACATCGCGACGCTTGAAAAATTCTACAGCATTCACTTGATGCTTAAAGGATGAGTAAAAGACAGAGATATGTAGGCAAGAAGAAGAAGAAGAAGAAGATGAAGAAGAGAAGAGAAGAGTGAAAGAGAAAATGAGTGAATGAGTGAAAGAGATCATAGGTAGCAAATGGCCTTTGTTTATGGTCATATGTGAAAAGAGGTGGGGTATGTATAACCAAAAGAGTAGTAGCGAGGGTAGGGAGGGTAACCAACTGTTCACTATTCTCTTCACTTTGCCTCGCATAAAATGTGTCATGTCATGTGCTTAAAAAGTATGAAGCATAATGCTAAAGTAGAAGTGAGGAAACGTGCGCACTTACCGTACGAAACGTAGAAAACCAAACCGACAGCAGTTGAAAACGAGCTCAAGTGTGTAAAGTGAGTGTGTACAGGCGGGGGTAACTGTAAAGGTGGTGACGGAGAAAGATGTGAGGGGGGGGGGTGGCGTGGGGGCAAATGTTACAGCAGTTAAGCGCTGCGTTGACGGGCCTTAATAAATAAATCGCAGCTGCATCAGTTGGCAGAGTCAAAGATGAAGTTAAAATGGAAAGAGTACAGAGTGAGCTAAAGAGAGAGTGAGAGAGAATGTGTGGAATTGAAAGACACATACTGAGAGTCTGTAAATGCGATTTGAGAGTTGGGAGACGGTAGTGTTACAGGCCGTATTGGAGTCCTTGCCTTAGGCCTCCTGACAATGCCACTGACATCTTTGTGATTTGCTGCTGTGGCATGCGGAAAAGCAGATAACAAAAATTATGTAAGTAAGCGTCGAAAGGCAAAGCCCACGGCAAGCGGCATGTGTAAAGTACCAGATGAATAAATAAATACAAAAAAAATAAAGAAAAAAGCGCAGAGGCCAATAGCAATATGAAACAAATGAAATACATACTCACACACACACACACACACACTCCCATACATACACATATTTGTAGCTGAAGATTATGCTTTGACTTGTATGCAAATCAATTGAACAATTGTTCTGCCTCCTGCATATGTTCAAAGTTAATTTATGCGTAAAGTAGCTAAAATATGCAGCTGATAATGTTTCATAGATAGCTAAAATGCTTGTCAAACTGTTAAAGAAATTACATAAATATTTCTTTTAATATAATATTATATATTGTCAAATATATATTTAATTTTATTTTTATTATAATTACTTGTTTTATGCTTTAATTATTTATTAAATTATTTCCACGACTCAAATAAAATAAATTGTTTGCCTGGCATTCCACAAGAACCGCAAACAATTTGTTTTTACCACAATGCAAGCAACATACTGAAAAGTGCAAAAGTCACTCAACATTTTTTTCTCACTCAAATTTCACTCAAACGCAAATTTGGCGATGTTTTCGCTTTGTGTGTGCGTGTGCAAGCAGCAAGTGGGGAAATTTGTACTTCGGCAGTGAGTAAACACTTGACGATTGTGCTGTAGACTCGAGCGCTTATCAGCTAGCTAACCTGTTGGTTAACGGTAAATTGAACGTTCGCTATGCAGCCAGCAGCGACGGCGTATGACAAAACACAGAAGAAAATCGCAATACGAAGCAAACACGAGCCGAGGGCCATGGCCGTGGCCGATGATGATGACGATGACGAGTTTGATTTGCGCGAAGCTGCCCGTCAGTTGCTTGTGTTTTCTCGTTGGCGCTGGACGCGAAGCGGCAAATAGAAATCTAAATGCAAAAGGAAAAAAATAAAACAAAAACAAACTAAATAAATAAATAAAAACAATTGTTAATATCTAAATAAATAAAATATATTTTGACTTGAACGTGATTTTCTGTTTTCTGCGTGTGTGTTTGCGTACCGGTGTAAAGACAACATACAAGTGCCAAAACGTGCTTAAGAGTAACGCATACACGTAACGTAAACGTAAGCGTAGACGTAAACGTTAACGTTAACGGTCAACGGATGCGTTTGCGTTTGCGTCTGCGGCACAAAAATAAAAGTTTTGTTTTTTAGCTTCAGCTTTCGCTTTCGCTTACGCGTGCACATTCATGTTCACTTTTTGTTTAACTGCTGGACTTAAGAGCGTACAATTTTCAAGTGCAGATTAAACAGACAAAAAAAGAAAAATACGAATTGAAGCTGCAAACTGAAAACTAAAAACTGGAAAATTAAATCAATTTTCAGCAGGTGGGTAAAGTTTACTTGCTAATAAGTTTGACATACTTGAACATAAGTATTTTTTATTTTATTTACTTTTTTGTTGTATTTTTATTTTATTTATTTTTTTTTTTTGCTTGGGATCGAGGTTTTTGGGATCGAGCTTAGTCCCGAGTCCAATGAGTATATTTGAAGTGTATTCATTACATCTGCACAAATTGAATTTCTCAAGTCAACTTTTTACGGCAGCAAAAGAAAAGTTTTATTTGTACTCAAAGTGAACCCAAAAAAATATATATAAAAAAAAAAAAAATAAGAACAGAACTTTTAACAATAAGTTAGAAGATGATGAAAAGTAAAAAGAATGTCAAAGAAAGAAAGAAAGTACAAGAAATGAAAAAAAAGGAGGAAAGTATTAAAGAATGAATAAAATAAGTCAAATGCATTTTGGGTCGAGAAAATAAATAAATAAGCAAATGAAAATTGAAATTGCGAATGTGAAATGAGAATTGAGAAAATGAGAATGAGAAAAAAAAAAATGCTGCTGCTGCTGCTGCTGTTTCTTGTATTTTTTTACGAGTTCGTGACGTTCGCTTAATTAAAAATGCAAATGTTAATTTTAATGCGCGTTAAGACAAATGTTTATTGAGCCAAATTGTGTCGACACCTTGGCCAAGTCAATGTAATAGAAATCGAGAAAGAGACAAAGCAAAGGCTACAGCTAGAAAGAGAAAGAAATATCTTTGATTGTTTGGCTAACTATTGCTTTTAATTGGTCTCATCTGACATTGATGCCTGTCATCAATTGTAGATTCTACAATTTATCATTCATTGACACACACACACACACATACGCACACACACACATACACAGAGAGAAGCGTACACTCTTAGAGTGAAGATAGACAAATGTTTTGATTGCTTTTGTCTCTGCTTGAATCTTAATTAATACCGGCTAGAACTCAACGCTTGATGCTCAATGCTCATAGTCAGCTTGTCATCGTTTTCCCAGGAAATTTACTGTCTCTCTTTCATTGTCTCACTCTATCTCTCTCTCTCTGTCTCTATGTGTACGTGTGTGTAAAAATGCGTATATCAGCATATTTCTATGCCTGTGCTTTGGTCTCTATAGACTGATGATAACTGCTTTCAAGTAACTTACGTTGCGTATACGTAATGCTATTAATTATTTAAATGAACATAATAATTATTAAGCCTTAAATTATATAATGCAATTGTAAATTGCTATTGCAGTTATTTATGTAGTTGTTCAAGCAATAAATTCCAAATATACAAACAAAGAAATATTAAATTTCAGCAGCTGCCTTTTCCATTTAATAAAAATTGCAATTTGCAGCTGAATAAAATGTCTAGCAAATTCTTTGCAAATATTATATTATTCATTGAAAAAATACATAATATATATTGCAAATAATTATTAGATAAATGCAAATATATTTGATATGCAAGATGAAATAATAATAAAATATATTTTAATTATTTTTATCATTTGATATTTTCATTAAAATTTGCTTTTTTTTTGTAATTGTAATTGTAATTGAAATGAAATAATTAAAATTATATGGAATTGTATTAGATTTCAATTGAGCGTGAATTTCAATGGCAATTATATATAATTTTTGGCAATAACCAATAAGAAATCAGCAGCCTTTCAAATCGATTAATTAAATTTGTTGTTTTCAATACATTTCGTATAATTTGCATGACATACACTGTAAATAATTGAAATTCATTAGGCAATTAACTTTTATGAATTTCTGTTTTTTTTTTTTTTTTTTTTTTTTTATACGCAATGAAATTGCATTTCAATCAATTAAGAAAAGCCACAAACGAAATTGCCAACAGACATTGAAATCAAGTTTTTGGCCAATTCAATGCGATAAGAGAAACATTTGCATTCATTTCGAGTTCATGAATAGCCTCACAAAAAAAAAGAACGAGCTGCCGAAAATGGAATACCAAAAAAAAAAAAAAATCTACAAAAAGAAGGAAAGCGAGTGGAAAAGTGAGAAAAATCTTCATAGTAAAGCTAAAAGAAAGAAAAAAACCAAAAAAAAAAAAAAAAACGCATTTCAATTTGCATATCAACGCAGAGTGTGAAAATTGTTGAAAATGTTCAACTGATAGCGGGAAAATTTCTTAGAAATAGACGACGAGCTGACAAAGATAAGATGAAAAGGACAACAAGGAAGAAAAACGACAGATATTGTTGTTGTTGTTGTTGCTGTTGCTGTTGTTGTTTATTGTGCTGGACTTGTCAGTCTAGGGAAATGTGTAGCGTCGAAATGGCCAAAAACAACTTTCGCAGCAGTTTTTCACCTGCTGTAGATTTGCATTTAAATCAAAGCAAAACTGACAAGCAGCGCTATCTGAGAGAGAAAGTGAGAGAGAGAGAGTGTGAGTGAGACAGAGTAACTGTGAATTTTATTGCTAGAAATGTAAACTGCATTGACAGTTCACGGTAATATTTCCTGCTGCGTTTTGCTGCTGCTGCTGTTGCTGCTCTATACCCTGTAAAATTATTAAGCTCAAGTAAACAAGACGACAAATTTATAGAGCATACTTTTTAGCGCCACTCGCAATTCATAGCTTATCAAGTTGTTGTTGTTATTGTTTTTGTTGCTTGTTTGTTTCTTTTGCGGCAACGTTTTTTTTTTTTATGTTGCGCAATTTTATGGTTTTGTAAGTTTTACATAAATTATGCAAGACTGTATGTGTGTGTGTGTGTTTGTGTAAAAGAGACAGTAAGTGAGCATGATAGAGAAATAGGGAGAAGAAGATAGAATGTGATGAGTTGCGTTGACAAGAGTTGGGGCGTGAGGGAAGGGGGGGAGGGTATAACTGTTGTAACTGCTTAAATTCATTTGATTTCTTCACAGTCAGTCGCAAAAGTCACAGGTGACATTTTTATGGCCAATCTGCGTCGGGGCAATAAAGCGATTGCCAGTTTCAAGGACGAAACAAAACGGAAAGCTTACACACACACATACAGAGAGTTAGGGAGCGAGAGAGGGAGAGAAAGAGAGAGAGAGAGGAGGAGGGGGGGGGAGAGCATAGAGACCAGGTCTGGTTACGCAGTCAACAGCTGTCACAATCTAATCTACTTGCTTGTGGCAACAACACAAGAACAAGAACAACTACAACAACAACAACAACAACAACTACGCCGCACAGTCCATTTCGTCCGTCAGTCATAGAATTGCCGCACACAGTCAGCGTTAGGAATGAGAAATAGATATACAATATAGTGAGAGCAAGAGAAAGATTTCAAAAATTTCTCTAGGGAAACACAGAGCTGAGAGTTGCTCCAAGTCATACAGAATGAGCATTGGGATAGCTTAGTTCTGTTTCAATCAAACATTCCTAACATACTTACTAT
>JBAMBR010002695.1:0-31312 GCA_037044475.1 Zaprionus obscuricornis
CCGCCGTTACTACCGGAGCACGAACAAAGCACTGATATTAAGTCCATTTGGCGTAATCCCAGTGGCATAACGACCAAAACGGCACATAATTTAAAGCTTTGGCTGCTTTATAATGTCAAAAAACAGCTGGGATCATATTCTCAGAGCATTTATGGGGTCTTCTTGAAAGAAAGATCCGGAAACACACAATTACTTCAAAAATTTCTTGTGGAGGATTGGTTCAAAATGACAACTGCAGAAACAATGAAACTTGTAAACTCGCCAAAACTCCTTTCAGAAGTTACTAAAAAGGGTTACTAAAAAAGATATAATATATGTAATATATGTAGGTTAAAGAAAGGTGAACGCTTAAACTTAAATATACAATAAATGTAATTGTTAAACAATTCTGAAAAATATAATTATATAAATAACTGAAAAATTTGCCTTTGAAGATTTGTGTTGCCGAGTGTATATACAATGTTTACGCTCGATTTTTAGGGTCGATAGGAGTGTGGCAAAAATGCAAAACAAATTTGATCTGCCTACAAGATTTCTGGAGTTTTTAGCTTTTATAGTCTCTGAAATTTAGGCTTTCATACGACCGTATATAATGACAGAATGGTCCAATCGATTTGACTCTTGATCCTGAGCAAGAATATATAAACATAATTGATATGGTTGGCCACGACTGCTAATGGGCATATTTGCTGGTATCACAAAATCATTATGTCCTATATAAAAGTTAAACTATTTCGTTATCGATGAACTGCTCCGCATATGTTTATGCCTTTGGTTAGGAGTTTTTTACGTCTATTAGGAGGCGGAGTGAGCCCCATTAAATATATACATATGTATATTATTGATCACCAATCGAGTAGATTGGACCATGACCATGCAGGATCCAAATGTGGCGTCTGCTTTATTAGTCCCTCAGTTTCATGCTATCTTAATGAAAAGGGGTATCAGTACTCCCAATTCCCATAAACAATACACATATGTATGTATGTATATATCGAATGTTCCGAATCGGAACCAGCCGTACGCATACATATAGTCGGCTGCGAAAATCTGCGTACTCGCAAAAACAACTAAAATCAAACTTCAAACGCAATTATTTATACTTATTTGTAACTAATTTATATTTAATTTTAACTTTAACTCTACAAAAATATGTACACGCAAAGGACTGCGTACACCTTACTTTAACCTTCAATCCTCCACTATTACCTTCATGAGCATCCTTTGAAGTAATTGTGTGCTTCCGGATCTTTCGTTCAAGAAGACCCCATAAATTCTTAAAAGAAATGAGCTCCGGAGGAGCTCTGAGTCTCTGGAGAATATGTTCCTAGCTCTTTTTTGGTTAAAGCAGCACAACGACTTAAAGCATTCGTCACATAACTCAGACAGGCATAAGTCCTGCATCTTTAGAATCAAAGAAACAGTGAATAAAAAAAAAGTACGGCACTGTTAAACACGGTTGAAGTGGTATTATTGTGTGGGGGTGTATGGCAGCATGGGGCGTAGGAAATCAAGGTATCTATATAAACATTTTGGAAATCAATTTAATGGAAAGAGCCAATACATCGGGTACTAAAACGTGAATTTTGGTTAAAGCAGCACAACGACTTAAAGCATTCGTCACATAATACAAAGCTTTGGCTGCTTTATAATGTCAAAAAAGAGCTAGGAACATATTCTCCAGAGACTCAGAGCTCCTCCGGAGCTCATTTCTTTTAAGAATTTATGGGGTCTTCTTGAACGAAAGATCCGGAAGCACACAATTACTTCAAAGGATGCTCATGAAGGTAATAGTGGAGGATTGAAGGTTAAAGTAAGGTGTACGCAGTCCTTTGCGTGTACATATTTTTGTAGAGTTAAAGTTAAAATTAAATATAAATTAGTTACAAATAAGTATAAATAATTGCGTTTGAAGTTTGATTTTAGTTGTTTTTGCGAGTACGCAGATTTTCGCAGCCGACTATATGTATGCGTACGGCTGGTTCCGATTCGGAACATTCGATATATACATACATACATATGTGTATTGTTTATGGGAATTGGGAGTACTGATACCCCTTTTCATTAAGATAGCATGAAACTGAGGGACTAATAAAGCAGACGCCACATTTGGATCCTGCATGGTCATGGTCCAATCTACTCGATTGGTGATCAATAATATACATATGTATATATTTAATGGGGCTCACTCCGCCTCCTAATAGACGTAAAAAACTCCTAACCAAAGGCATAAACATATGCGGAGCAGTTCATCGATAACGAAATAGTTTAACTTTTATATAGGACATAATGATTTTGTGATACCAGCAAATATGCCCATTAGCAGTCGTGGCCAACCATATCAATTATGTTTATATATTCTTGCTCAGGATCAAGAGTCAAGTCGATTGGACCATTCTGTCATTATATACGGTCGTATGAAAGCCTAAATTTCAGAGACTATAAAAGCTAAAAACTCCAGAAATCTTGTAGGCAGATCAAATTTGTTTTGCATTTTTGCCACACTCCTATCGACCCTAAAAATCGAGCGTAAACATTGTATATACACTCGGCAACACAAATCTTCAAAGGCAAATTTTTCAGTTATTTATATAATTATATTTTTCAGAATTGTTTAACAATTACATTTATTGTATATTTAAGTTTAAGCGTTCACCTTTCTTTAACCTACATATATTACATATATTATATCTTTTTTAGTAACCCTTTTTAGTAACTTCTGAAAGGAGTTTTGGCGAGTTTACAAGTTTCATTGTTTCTGCAGTTGTCATTTTGAACCAATCCTCCACAAGAAATTTTTGAAGTAATTGTGTGTTTCCGGATCTTTCTTTCAAGAAGACCCCATAAATGCTCTGAGAATATGATCCCAGCTGTTTTTTGACATTATAAAGCAGCCAAAGCTTTAAATTATGTGCCGTTTTGGTCGTTATGCCACTGGGATTACGCCAAATGGACTTAATATCAGTGCTTTGTTCGTGCTCCGGTAGTAACGGCGGGCGGGCAGATCGATGCTTTGGCAGGATTCTGCCTGCAAAATTATAGTGATTTATTATTTTTTGTGAGTGAGTTGTACCAATTAACGTGGGGATTTTCCATCTAAAAATAGTTTAAAAATGATTTTTCGCACCTCAACAGAAATTTGTTCTCTATGATGCAACGCTTTATGATGTGATGCAAAAATAAATATATATTCTAAAAAACCCGTTGTCTAGGTAACGTAATTAATATCGGTCAAGAAGTCTGACTATAATTCCACAATCTTGCTTTCTATCCAACTTAAAGAACTGTACGCAATTTTTTACGTGTACTTATTTCTGTACAGTTAAACTTAAAATGAAATATATTGTTAACCAATTCTGACTAAAATATAATATTACAGAGAATAAAATATAGTTATCTTTAATCCATATAAATAGCTGACAAATTTGCGTATAAAATTTTATTTTATTTTTTTTGCGGTGTACGCAGATTTGTGCTGTTGAGTGTACATGCGATGGGAAAACAATCGATACCATTTTTTTAGGATTGTTTTATATTGATGCTCCCTTTCAAATTACAAATCTCTAGTGCTTATAGAAACTGAGATATTAGAAGCGTCAAACGGGTTTGGGCGTATTGTGGGCGAACAGGGCATGGCATCCAATGTTTGAAATAAATTCGATCATTGTACGCTATAGAGGAGCATACATACCAAATTTGGTGTCCCTATCTCTTATAGTTTAGAAGTTCTTTGTGTTCAAACAGACAGACGGACATAGCCAAATCGACTCGGCTATTGCTTCTGAGCAAGAATATATATACTTTATGGGGTCTGCCACGCCTTCTTCTGCCCGTCACGCACATTTGCACAAATTTAATACAGGAAATAACAATAGCTGGAAAACTTACACACACTTGGAACACTTATAATGTGGACGATCTGTGAAAATTAGGTTCAGATCGGATCATAAACTTTTTTTTTTAATTTTTCAAAATCAATTAAGGTTTTATAATTAATTAGGTAACAAGTAATCATTATAAATTTCTTAGTTACATTTGATTTCTATATGCTAGTTTCTTACAATATATTTACACACAACAGTACAAATCTGTATACACCGAAAAAAAAAATGAAAATCAAATTTCAAACGCAAATTTCTCAGCAATTTATATGTATTTTTAACTAACTTTTTTTTAAGCATATCTACATTTTATTCTCGTCAATACCATATTTTTTCAGAATTGTTTAACAATTCGATATATTTTATATTTAATTTTAAGTTTTTATAATCCATAAATAGCACACACAAAAGTCTGTATACACCTTACTTAAACCTACATATAATGGATATTATATTATTTTTAGTAACTTGTGGGATATCCCCCTCTATTTAAAACTTCCTTAAGGTGTTTTGGCATCGAATTTACAAGTTTCATTGTTTCCTCTGATGTAATTTTGCCCCATTCATTCACTATTACCACCTTGGCATTCTTTGAAGTAATTGTGTGCATCCTGATATTTCTTTCGAGAAAACGTCTTAAATGCTCCAGAGGATATGTTCCCAGCTAATTTTTGACATTATAAACCAGTGTATTATGTGACGTATGTGTCGTTGTGCCGCTGGCACCAAAATTCACGTCTAAGACCCGATTTTTCAGCTCTATCGATTAAATTGATTTCCAAAATGCTTATATACCTTGATTCATTACTGATTCAAAAAATCGTATGTTTCCCACGACACTTTCTGCCATACACCCCCACACTATTATACCACTTCAACCGTTTTTAGCAATGCCGACTACATTTTCTTTGTTGAACGCTTATACTCTTTTCTTCTACACTAAAAACTTTATTTTTTGATTCCAAAGAATAGAACATGATTCCAGAAGTCAGGGGTTTTAAAATAAGCCGGTTTGCAAAAAATAGACGCTTTTGCCTATTGACTTTGGAAATCAGAGATTTTTTACGGGCGAGCCGCCCATACTTTTTTTTGACACGGCGGACCGTATCCACCAAAACCGTTTTGGAAAAACTATCCTCTAGATTGGAGCTGTTCTTCATGGACTGTCATCCTGGAATTACGCCGAATTGACTTTATAACAGCGCTTTGTTCGAGCTCGGTTAATAACGGTGGACGGTCAAGATCAATCGTAAAAAACCCGTTGTAAAAAAAATTTGATAGTTACATTTGATTTCTATATGCTAATTTCTTACAATATATTTACATATACAGATTTGGTATCCATAGAAAATACGCAAAAACTTTAATTGACATTCTGGAAAGAACACTTGCCCAATCGGTTGATATCATCGACTCTGACAGGAGTTTGTCGCCGATGAGTGCGAAGAGAATGCTGATTGAAGGCTAGTCATAGATCCCTTGTAGTTGAGTGAACTGAGAACCTCGTAAAAGAGATTCAATTGTGCTCCCGAAGAACTTAACCAATGCAACAGATAGCTATTGTTATGATGCATCACATGGGAGCCCTGTACACTCTCCTTGTGCCGACAGATTAAAGTCGGCTCTTCTCTGAAATAGTTTACTCCCTCACTGAAGTCCTGCATATCAAAATATGAAACGGATGCATCTGCATTAAGATTAAATATGTATATTAATTTGATAATCTTTTAATATCTAAATGTAGTAGCAGACCATTTTTCTCAGGCAGCTCTTGGGTGACGCGATAGAGGGTAAAATGCAAATCATTGTGCAATACGTCGAAGTCCCATGTGAGTACGCTCTTTGGATCTGTATTGCGTATAAGCAGCTCGTGAGTGAACCCGGGTTTTAGATCGATGGTCATGTATATATTTTTTTGCTCTTGCTGATGTGCCGCTGACAACCGCTTTCTGTTAATGGGGTCATCCACTGTGGAAATAGACCCTGGAACTGGCGTGTCTTCATCATGATCCTCCAGTGAATTTAACCTGTACAAAGCTTTGGGCACCAATCGGCCTTCATGTATCATTGTCTATAGTAAAAAAGAATGCGAGACAGTTCTATTTATAAATACAAAAATTGTACACAGCGAAGTCTATCAGTGTGCGAAGTCACCTTTGCTATACTGCAAATGGATTTATCTAAAATGTTATACGCGATTTAGACTAGACAGAGTTAATAACACAAATGGAAAGAAAAGAAAATAATATTCACGAAGAGCTCACAGAATACAATAAATTAATAAACACAAAAAACCATAATAAAAAGCATGATATGATGCAATATAATATACATATCACTAGGCAGCATAAACTGGGTACACCCAAAAAAAAACTTTAAAATATTTATACATACATTTTTAGCTACATACATACATATTTTTATTTAAAAATAAAAACTACATTTTATTCTGTTTAATATTATATTTTTTCAGAATTGTTTAACAATTCGATATATTTTATATTTAATTTTAAGTTTAACTCTAAAAAAATATGTACACGGAAAAGCGTGCGTACACCTTACTTTAATCTACATAAAACGGATATTATACCCTTTTACATAACTTGGGGGGTACCCCACCTCTATGCAAAACTTACTCCCGTCTGAGAATAGAATGTTATTCCAGAAGTTAGGAGCTTTAAAATTAGTTTATTTGCAAAAGATAGAAGTTTTTGCCTATTGACTTCGGAAATCGGAGGTTTTTTATGGGAGTCGCTGCTATGGTACCTAGCCTTTTTTATGACACGGCGTAACGTAACCTCAGAAATCTTTTTTGAAAAAATATCCTCTTGGTTTGGAACTGTGCTTCATGGACTATCATCCTCGGATTTCGACGAATACACTTAATAAAAGGGCTTTCGTCAAGCAGCGTTAGAAGCTGCGGGCGGTCATATCAAGTCTTTGACAAGATTCTGCCGGTAAAAATATAGTGATTTATTATTTTTTGTGAGTGAGCTCCACCAATTTGGGTTAGGATTTTCCATCTAAAAATAGTTTTAAAATTATTTTTTGCTCCTCAACAGAAATTTCTGTGCCTTTATTCTCCATGCTCCAAATCTTTATACTGTGATGCAAAAATTAATATCTATTGTAAAAAACTCATTGCCCAGGCAACGTAATTAATATCGTAAATAATTCGCCAAGAAGTCTGACTATAATGCACAATCTTCCATTCCTCCCAACTTCAAAGAACAGTGCGCAGACTTTTACGTGTACATATTTTTTTTTAGAGTTAAACTTCAAGTTAAATATAAAATATATCGAATTGTTAAACAATTCTGAAAAAATATAATATTGAAGAGAATAAAATATAGTTATGTTTAAAAATACGTATAAATAGCTGAGAAATTTGTGTTTGAAGTTTTATTTGAAGTTTTTTTTTGGGTGTACACAGATTTATGCTGCCGAGTGCATGTATGTCGTGATTGTAATTCTTATTTAGAAAGAAATATTTGACGCTGCTTACACAATTGCACGCTGCTAAATAACAATGCGTCAAGTATTTTTGATTGACTTGCTCCACATGCGATAAATGCGCCTATGAAAAGCCAAAAGGGGGCGGATAAACATAGTTCGAGAGAAATATATATGTATATTATATATAAAATTTATATATTTTTATATTTATATATAAAATATTCATAATAAAATTACTCTTACAAGCAGTTGCTATACAAATATTATTAGTTTTTTACCTTGCACAATCCGCCTAAGAAATCCGGAATTTTTTCCTCATCAATGTGTTGAACGAGGCCGTCCCGCATGTATTCAAAGTCTGGGCCATAGAACAAGAACTTGGAACGCGTGTTTTCGTCTATAAAAGTAAATAATTATATATTTTTGATTAACTTCTAAATTTGTATAAATTTAGCCTATATATGTATATATATCTATATATATTCTTTATTAACATGAACAGAAAAGTCGATATAGTTTATTTGTGTCTCATTGTTTCAACGCAAACAAGTCTTTTTGGGTATTTTTATTACATTACATATAAATCGGAACGTTCCGTATTTAACCGTTATATGTAAGCCACATGATTGATTAAGAAGAAATTCAACCTGGGTAGGAATAAAACTTTACTACAAAACTGTCCAGGATAGGGAACCTTGGCCGTTGTTGATTTTGCATTTTTAATTTACCAATAAAAGCACTGACAATTGTCCAGGCAATGGGAAATACGCGAGGCGCCCTCACTACCAGAACACGTCCCATGGTCTCCGGATAATTGCGCTCTACAGTTTCTATGATATTGAGTAGAGCCTTGATGCCGGGCCGCCATAAATGTCTCATAGATAGACCTTCTAGATCCACAAGCAGTGACCAGTTAAGTACAGGTCTTTTCAATCGTTCTGCCGATTCATTGATCTTTTGTATGCCCTCCTCGCATATGAACAAGGCCTGAGGCAAAGAACAATGATTAGTTGAAATTAGTTGAAATAATGTAAAAATCAACTTACTAATCGAAGCAAACCTTCCATGCCCAAAGACTTGAGCATGCCTTTTACATCCATATGTCCGAGACGTAAAATATAAATAGGTCGTCCGTCCTTGTCATGATAATGCCATCCGCCTGGAAAATGCTCAATAACAACCGAAGGCTTAATGTATTCTTCGAACCAAGCATCTATGCAATGTTCGCGTCGCCATTTCAGAGAATCACAGAGCATAGAAAACGCCTGAGTAACATCCCAATCGCGCGCTGACAAAAAACGCAAAATAGTCTGATAACAAGGCATATTTTCGTCTAGATTATCGACACCATCAAGCATTTTTCTCAGTTCCAATAATTTCGATTCCTGCATTGGTGTCAAGTGACTTAAATTGCGCGTTATAAAATCCCCATCGAGAAATATATAATGATGTTGTTGATGGTTCTTAGTTTTAATGGGCGATTTGGCCGCATCAAAAGGTGGAACCCAACGCTCTACATGCGTTATACCCTCCTCTTTTAGTTGATTAATGAAGAACTCTATGATCTCCTTGCCTTTTAAGGTCGTTTGCGTATATTGTTTCATGCCCATTTTTTCCATGGAATGCTCAAAGCCAAAGAAGTTTTTAATATCCAATGTTGCAGTCTGATCAAAGCATGTCCATTCTGAGTTATCTGGATGCACATAATAGCGACATCGCTCAAAGATCTCAATTCTCGAAGAAAAGCTCTCATTGACTGCCTCAATGCTCAGAGTACGATTTGTCATATCGAGATAATTGTGTTGCAAAAAGAACACAAACTCAACTCCGATCAACTTTTTGAAAATATACGGGGCTTCTACAGCCAGCTGGCATCGACGACTTGTTTTTCGTTTCGCGCTATTCTCGAGGCATTCGTCTTTAATAATCTCGCAGTCCAGTACTATGGGCATTTGCGGACATGTGGGAAAACGGCGCTCGTAAGCCTAAAGAGAAACATATATGTATATATATGTATAATATACCTTGTTAGTTCAAACTCACTACTTAATACGTATTGTTTATTAATGTTGTAGTACTAAGCAACATTGGCCTCATTATACCCTTTGAATACATGTAAATTAGGGTAGATTATTACAAATTAATGTAACACCAGACAGGAAACATACTCTCTATAGCCATTAGACGTAGATAAATAAATGAGCTGGATCGGACCCATTATAATATAGGTTCTTCTATACAAATGATAGGTTAAATTTGAGTTTTTGTATGAAACAGTTTTGTTGGTTAAGCTTTTCTGTTGAAACTGGACTTGTTTGACGTTTTGTGTGAACAAGTTTTCGGATAAATTTAGGAGGATACATCGTTGGCAATATTTATTAGCCATGGATGTTTTCACTTTAATTTCTGTGCGTTAGAACCTTCTGGGAAGGAAAAGGGACTTTAGCGATATATGTATGTATGTATCATCATGTAGAACAATAGTAACAGTTAATATCTCCGAAAACATTTTCTAAAGACCATAACCTGTTCATTAATACGAATATTTATGAATATAATTAAGCATTATGCATAAATATTTTAAAATTTCAAGACAATGGGAAGAATCACAGTGGAACAATATTTGATGTTCAGTGGGCAAATAAAAACGTCATTTACTAGCCTTTAATAAATATTTTTCAGTATTTTATTTTGCCTTAAAGTTTAATATCCGTGACTCAACATGCTTAATTCTTGAGAAAAAAAACACTTGACTTTTAATAACAACCCAATCGTTCTTTATTTATTTAGCAAACATGTGAAAAGCCAGATGAAAATAAGTTCTAACTAAAATTATACATCCAAACCTTAATCCTGCGCCTTGCATGACTTCGTGACAGACTAATACCTCTATCGACTTATTATCAGTTATAATGCATCTGGAATGCTTTCCACGAAAGTAATTATTTTCAGATTAGTTATTTTTCGTATTTCGTGTATGTACATATGTATGTTAAAAAACAAGAAGTTCTTTGTACATAAACTGTATTTTAGACCAATCCTTATTATGGTTATCGATTTCTGAAAAACTCGATAATTCATATTAGCACTGACCCTACAACTAATAGACACTCCATTTCATGCAAGCGTTTTGTCCAAAATGTGTATGCGAGGCGTCCCACCGATATTCGCGCGAGCCGTCCCATCCAAAATACGGTAAAAATACGATATAATTGTGAATGTTCCATTGTTTGTGAGAGCATGAGAGAGCGAACGAATTTTGAGAGAGATCATGCCTCTGCCGTACCCGCAATGAATAAGAAAGGGAGAGAGAATTTTAATCTTTTAGCACTTTAACAATTTGTGGTTGATTAAAATGAGCCTCGACTGGAGTTGTTGCCTTTCAATTGTCTGAAGTTCTCCTAGGCAAAGCAAAGTATACATTCGCGAGTCCCTGTGGGTACACGTATTTTTATACTCGGTGCCCTATGGGAACCAAGAGTATATTGGGTTAGTGACAAGAGCAAATGTATGTAACACCCATAAGGAGGCGTGGCCGACCCCATAAAGTATATATATTCTGACTCAGGATCAACAGCCGAGTCGATTGGAGCATGTCCGTCTGTCCGTCTGTCCGTCTGTCCGTCTGTACGTCCGTATGAACACACAGATCTCGGAGACTATAAGAGATAGAGACTTAATTTTTTTTGCATAGTGTTTGTAGTGTTTGCAGGCAGATCAAGTTTATTTTGGATTTTTGCCACGCCCCCCTCTGCCACCACAAATCGATGAAAACCATTTTGAACACACCACTTCACCCACACCCAGTCAAGCTACAGCACAAAGTTAGAATATGTTTATCTGGACGTTGTGTACAAATTTGGTACAGATCGGATAATAAACATGGAAGTTATACACATTTCAAATTTCAAAAGTTGAGAGGCGTACGCTTGCCTTCTGTTCTCACCCCAAACGACGGCAACATTTTTTCAGTGTTTCTCACACTTGTAAAGAGCGTGGCTCAGTGGTTAGAGGGTTGAACTCGCGTGCATGAGGTCCGCGGTTCGATTCCCGAGACGATTTTTTTTTTTAATTTTTTTTATAAAATTTTTTTTTTATATTAACTTAAAATTGGCGAGTGCGCAGCACGAGCAAAATAAATATATAATATAACTTTGGGCACCGAGTATTATATAGTCGAGCACACTCGACTATAACTTTCTTACTTGTTATTAGTATATATGTGCATTTTTAACTGTGAGTTTTGAAAATTTCAGTGATCGTCAAATAATATTTTTTTTCTTGACAAGGATATCGATCTCCAATCAGTAAACTACAGCATCTCATGTAAAAACCTGCCTGAGAGCGTCAGCATGGGACACGATTTCTGCACTGGAGATTATTAATGATAATTATGCTGTGGTTTTAGACTTATTAAGATCTTATCAGCGAGTACTGAGTATGCAGAAGGTTGAAATGGCATTCGCAGCAAAAATGCGACAGCTTTCCGATGTTTTTACATCTACAGCCTATTGCAAAAGGTTGATAGTGGAACTCCCACAGCTTGGGAACAACTTGTTAACAGTTTGATGAGGTTTTGGAGAAAAGCTGTCAAAGGATGCGGAATGTGAAGCATTCCATTACATCCTTTAGCAATGAGGCTTCAACCCTTAAAGCTGCCACCAGTCGAATCTCAATGGAGTTGAACTTTTAATTTACAATTGCATTAAGTTTGCCAGCTTAATTCCTCAGCTTCGTTTCCGAAAGACGAGTAGATTATCTATATGCATCAATTGTTTAAAGAAAGGAATTCAGATGCGTATCTTTAAGGCTGACGCTTGCCGGGTGTGTGGTTCGAATCATCACAGTCTTCTGCACTTTGAAACTTCAGCGACGATACTGGTGCATCTGAAAATCGATCATATGATGAAACTTCTCCAAGACTGCCATCAACAAATATGCCTCCTTCTCTGCAGTCACAGGACACTGTATCTGCTATTGTGTTTTGAGCCACAGTAAGTCTGAGAGATTGCCATGCCGTGCTTTACTAGAAACTGGGTCTCGCTTACATATTGTAACGTGAAGTGCACACCAGTTGCAATTACCTTCAGATTATTGTGCAAGTATCTGGTAGCATCCACCATCCCTGACCTAATCTGACCATGAGTCCAGAAGAATAAAAGGTTTCCAGAAATGTTCGTCTGCCCGATCCAAAATTCTATCTTCCCCAAAGGATTCATTTGCTGATAGGCTATTCTTTGACTTATTATGTGTTGGCCATATCAAGTTAGCTGCTAGAGGAACAGGTGCATCACAATCGTCAGGGTTAATAACACAAGTCTCTGATGCTGAAGATCTCTCAGCTATGACGCGGATGGATGCGTTGAAGAGTACAAATAATATGGTGTGGCGCTATATTCCTACTACTTGAAATCTGGCCAACATTTTGTCCTTAGAAGCCCTGCCCAGAGAGTTTATGAAGCTGCCTCTTTGGTTGTCTTCTCTCCCTGTACAATGTCTTCCGGAACTGAAGAAGTCTGTCTTGAGTGACTCCGTCACCTGGATGCAATTTTCGAGCGATTCGTAAACTTTGTGTCCTTCCCAAATAGGATATTGTTAAAATCTCACGTATTCCAGGGAGAGTATGTTTTGTTATGCCAAACAAATGATATACCTAATACGCTCAACATAGATTTATATATTCCAAACACCTATCGTTAATTTCCTTTTGTTTATCTCGCTTTCAGCTACCCTAGGCTAATGCACTTACATTTCGGTAATTAATCATCTTTCATACACATACACTCAACAACACAAATTAAATTTCAAAGCTAACGGAGCGCGAACAAAGCGCTGTTATTAAAGATATTCGGCGTAATCCCAGGATAAGATTCCATGAATCACAGCTCCAAACCCAGAGAATAGTTTTTCAAAACGGTTTCGGATGTTACGGTACGCCGTGTTATAAAAAGGTACGGGAGTTCTATATCGTTGGAATCAAAGTTTTAGTATGGAAGAAAAGAGTAGAAGCGTCCAACAAAGAAAATGTAGTCGGCATTGTTAAACACGGTTAAAGTGGTATAATAGTGTGGGGGTGTATGGCGGCAAGTGTCATGGGAAACATAATTTATTTTGAGTCAGTTATTAGTCAAGGTACATACATAAGCATTTTGAAAATCAATTCAATGAAAAAAGCTGAAATGCACAACGACCCAAAGCATACGCCACATAATACAAAGCTTTGGCTACTTTATAGCGGAGGATTGGAGTGGAGATACGGTTGCAAAAACAACATTACGATTGTAACCAATTATGAAAAAAAAAAACAAGTAAGAAAAGCTACAGTCATGTGCACCCGTCAGTAAAATACCATGCACCCTTGAATAAAATATAACTTTACTTATATTATGTATCGAAAAAAAATTTTTTAAAAGCTCCAAACGGTTTTTAGCGAACGGTGTGCGGCATCCAAATTTTGGAATAAATATGATCTTCGTACGCTACACAGGTGTCACAAACTCTTATAGTTTAAAATTTTTTTACGTTAAAACAGACAGAAATATGTACACATATCGGAGAAAAACATGTAAGTTTAAGTTACGTGGCACAGTTGTGAATCAGGTATCTTATAGCGTGTACAGTCACTGTAGTTTTCTTACTTTTTTTTCATGTGGTTATTTTATAAGTTTGTGGTGTGTACCGTGTAATTTTGTTTCCAAATTTTGTTGTTCGTCTGTCTGTTTATTTCACAACAAAAAAGTCTGTAAATTTTAAAGTTGTTTGCATAAAAATTGACATATATATTTGTTATTGCCAAACTAAAGAAGTTTGGACTAGTCGTATGGAGCAACAATGCCATTAATTAATTTTAAAATTAAGTTTGTATGAAAAATGTTGTTTGGAATGATAACAATTGAAAACAATATGATAAAATCTATGTTTTAGTATAAAAAATTAATTTTTCTTTTTCTTCTTCGTTATGTAAAATGACAAATAATAATTGTTTATTTCCTTCTTCTAACTGCCTCACGAATAAATGTAAAACATGAACAGCTCTTCGTCATGCACACTTCATTCTGCAAAAAGTCCAGAATCGGGTTAAGAACGGAATTGCTCCAAGGTTAATTTTATTTATATTTTGCATACGAGAGAACTAACTACTTAAACCTAAACTTTTAAATATATGTAAGTAATTTAAGCTAATTTCGAAACATTAATTATATACGAAAAGATACTGCAAACTCAATGATAGTAGTTAGCGGGAAAAAAAAAACAATTTTATAGGACGTGAACACTCTATTACACTACATTACGCGAGAACACTGATCTGTCCAGTCATGAGCCATACAAGGGCGTGGGTTGTGTATCAACATGCTCACTACAAATAATACATGCACACCTTCATAACAAGTTCAAAAGGATATTTGTAGACCCGAACAGGCGATTGAAATTTTTGCACCATATTTAAATATTTTGCACTTGTGTTTTTAATCTCGCGCTAAAATACACACTAAAATTCAAACTTCTAACTCGAGCAGTTTTTGCGTTATTTTTTTCGATTTTTTGTTTATTTTGTTTTACTGTATGTGTCGGTGCCAACTAAAAATGTTAAAACTGAAATTATTATCCATTTTATTGCTCCGCATCCCCAAACGTTTTTAGTTGCATATTCATTCTCTGCAGCTGACAAAAGAGAAAGTCTTCGTATTTTTGACTCTGCTGAGTGTACTTCACTCTGTAAATAGTTTACAGCGCTAATGTTAAAGGTACAAATGATAGCTGCATTAACATTAGAGATGTGTTGTAGTTATATTAGTTTAACATGTTATTTGAGTAGAACCACTAAGCATATAATACATAGAGGAACCAAATAGTGAAAAAAGCATTTTTGATGCTTTTGCGACAGGTTCCAAAACACTTGGACAAGAAGCCGAACGCTTGTCGGAGAGTACACAAAATGAATGGTATACATTATACCCTCCCTTTGTGCACAGGGTATAGGAACTCAAGGAAGCTGAAAACTTCAAAAATCATATTTTGTCCGAGCTGACAATGCCTGCACACACATGTGTTGGTGTATACATATGTACATATATTATATGCTTAGTGGTAGAACGAATTTAGGTGGTATGTTACGGTAGCCGTTACAATTGATTAGAAAGGAAGGTTAGTAGATTACAGCAAGAAATGCGATAGAAAGAGAAAGAGAAAAGAGCAGAGAAAAAGAAGAGGAGGTTGTTGAATGACGAGCAATAAAAAAGGACGCAAAAATGTTCGCTCTGAGACTCTGTTAATTCAATGTATTTTTGTAAATTGAAAATGAAGTGTTAATTGGTTCTTTAGGGTGAGATGAGTGGACGGTGAAAGTGGGTAAAGTCTGGATAGGGTGTCGGTATAAGATATCAAGCCGACAAATGGTTGGGTGGGCGTAGCAAGATGGAAAAACATCTGTCCATCTAGTCCTTGCCATCAAATATCGCGGTCTTACTCATGCCGGGGTATAACCGATAGCCAGCCTTTAATCGATACTTGGCTGAGTCTGACAGGTAATTAATTTATAATTTAAACTAACATTATTTTATAACATAGATATTAATCATAAAATAAAAAAATTCAGTTTGGAAACTAAAAATCAGTAGGCAATGTGAACGGAAATTCCTAATTGTTATCCTAACCGCTATTTATTAAAATATTTTCTTTACGATATTTAAATATTTTATTTTTCTAACCGAAATCAATCATTTTAGTTATATTTCAGTGGTAAACAGACATATATATATAATGGATGTTAGTAGTCGTAGATGTCAAAAACATGTATTTTTTATGTACATAGTGACATTTTTAATAATTGTTGTATTTTTTTATCATTTAATGGCAAGTAGCAAAAAAAGTTTCTTGGGACTTTCCCAACTGAAAGAAGACGTCGACTGCTTAACGGTATTTATTTTTCGCCTAACCTTTAATATTACAGTGAATAACTGTGTGTTACTCAAAGCAAATGCTTCAGCATCAAATGAAGGATTCTCTACAAAAACCTGGAAGCAAATTTAGCTGCATTACGGGACTTAGCCAAGATACTATAGAGCGAATTTCAACTACAGGTTGCAATTCAGGAGAATTAAATGCTCATGTGGACTCCATAGTAAAACGAAAGTTTGGCTCCCTTTTAGATGATGTGTACAATCTAAAGAAACAGTTGATTGGAACAACATGTAACTATAAAACAGCTTCGGTTATTTCGCCTATTTCAGAAAATGCAGTCGTAGATGTGACAAACAATCGCATTAATTATGCTTCTGAGGACTTGGGTGCTCTCATTAATCATGTACTGGCTAATCCAATAGGAGGCACAACATTACTGAGGAATTTTGTTGGTATTGAGTTTAGTAGTAACCCGCCTATAAATATGTTGCGCTCCAGTATGATGCCTGGAGCCTGCTTTGGTTTTATTGGTTCCACGGCGACGGTATCAATTCGCTTGGCGAGAATTATAATCATTGATGAAATTACTCTGACGCATATAGCCAAGGAAATGACTCCTAAGCTATGTGTAGACAATGCACCAAAGGAATTTGAGGTTTACGTAAGAATTATATATACTCTAAGTTTCCTTCCATAAAAAAAATTATTTAATTCATCAGGCTTTGGCTTCAGATAGTAATAAAAAAGAATTTCTTGGGCGATGGAAATATGAAAACTCGCCAACAAAACGAGCACAGACTTATATTATTAAAAGTGATTGCGTTTTTAGAAATTTATTATTGAAATTTAATTCGAATTATGGCGCTGATTCGACTTGTATTTATCGGTAATATCTTGATGTAATAATAATGTATGTTATTAATATTTTCAATTTGCAGCTTGGAAGTATTCGGTAGAGTTCCATTTGAGTAAAACATATTTAAAATGTTAAGTCCAAAACATTTTTTTTTCGAACATCCTTTTAAATAATTCAATACTGTCAATATTTGGTATTGTTTTTCTATACAGTTACATTCGATAAATTTCGCTCTTCTCTAAGGTATTTGCTTCTAGTTAGACATGAGCGATAACGATTGCAGTCTCGGTTTAAGTAAAGTCGAAATTATGTGAAATAAATTGAAACACTATGGTTTGAGCCATTTTAATCAAAATAGTAATCTATTAGGATACAAATCAACTGATAATTCTGCCAGCCTGGTTGATAACCAACAACAGGAAATAGTACAAAGGAAATAGTAGAAAATGGCAAAAGCTAAACAGAAGCAGACAACTGAGGCCGATGTTGCAGTAGCAACTGCCACAACAAAAAATGAAACACCATTATCAACACCTACAACAGCATCATTTACGCCAAATTTCGTTGCACACATTGAGGATGAAGGGGGAGGAGTTGACGAAGGATCGATGGGCGATGACAGCGACTGCGCTGCAGTAGCAATACCTGCAGATGATACCATTGATAAGGCAAGTGTTTTTTTTGCCCTCCCCATTGTTTGATGTAGTCTTTGCGATAAAACAATTTTTACTGCAGCTAAAAGTCATCCGTTTCAACGGAGCTTATACACTGACTGCACTGCCATTCAATTGCGTTGCTGCTGGTGTTGCTTGTTCTGCATTTTCGCCTACCGACGCAGCCATTGGCGGCCTTAGCTCAAGTCGAACATCGATGAATAACTCCACAGAAAATTTGAGTTATACCAGTGAAAATTATTTCGCAAACGATCTTATGTTGCTCGACGACGACGAAGACGATGTGGCCGAGGAGATTTCGATTAATTCAGATGACTGCGTCTATGCGTATCGTGGAGATGCTGCCGACTTTGATTTAGCGGCGCTAGATGCAAGCACAGGTCGTGGTGGACGCAATATTGAATTTGGATTGGTAAAAGATGATGAGACGGATTTTTTAGAAATGGACTTTGACCCAGATCCATTGTCTGAATTGGAGTTTGCTGCCAGCGCACAAGAAACGACACATGCCAATCTTCTACTAATTCAACGCGACTACAGCCAGTTGCAGGGAGCAACAGTAAGACAAGACGGTAGGCACATGTCCACGTCCACACTGCCACGTCAGCACTACACTTCAC
This sequence comes from Zaprionus obscuricornis, assembly GCA_037044475.1. NCBI lineage: Eukaryota > Metazoa > Arthropoda > Insecta > Diptera > Drosophilidae > Zaprionus > Zaprionus obscuricornis. The sequence goes on from JBAMBR010002695.1 coordinate 18,389, forward strand.
CTGTTGAAGATCCACCACAGGAGTCTCTGAAGCGCCTAGGTAAGAAATTTGCTAGAATAAGTCTCAATTTGGATCAGATCAAAACGGATACTCTTGCTGGTGCTGTTCTGGATGCGGATGAGCCCTTTGCAGGCGCTTGTGGCATCAAGAAGATAGATTTAGTTGATAAAGTTTTTGGATCTGTCGCAAGCACCTTGGTTCATTCGCTACCAAACACAATGGCTTACACTAGTAATATCAGTCGAAGCACAAGCGTGACAAGTGCGCATACGCAAGACAAATGTGATGAAAAGCCGCGTAGCAACTCCAAGCTGACAGGGACTAAACCCAAACGGCTAAATATTCTATCCACCTCGTCATCGCTAGTAAAAGGTAGCAAAAGTTGCACCTCGTCGTCAAAGACTCGTCGTTCAAAAGTCAATTTCGATGAACGATGCTTAAGCTGCACAGATTTTCGTGCCATCTCGTCTTCCCAGCAGCTGAAACAAGAACTGAAGAAACAGGACGTAGGGCCTATGCTGGTTGCAGCGGCTGCGGTGTTTTGCGCCAGTGCAGCTCTGACTACTACTTCGACACAATTCGATTTGGGAAACGGCGAGGAAACCTGCTTGGATTGCTTGGAGAAGGAATTTCTGGCCAATACGATTGGCAAGGCATTGGATTTAAGCAGCTGCTCTAAGTGCCAACGTCGTCTTGGAGCTTATGGCAGTAATCGTTCGCTGTATGCTCGCGTTGAACATACAAGCTGTCGCAGCGACTCACCCGTTTACTTGGAAGATTTTGGCGGTGTCTTCAGTTTGCACAATACTTATAGAGCTGAGGTTAGAGCTTTAAATGCGGCCGGCGACATAAGTCTTAACCAAAGTTTTTTTTCGTGTGATAATAATTTTAGCGGCAAGAAGGTAAGTAGACTTCTAGTGTTTATTATAATGAAGCCATACTGTATTCTGTATATAATTGTTTTGTAGCTGCAAAAACAAATCTTTTCGACTGAACCACTTGTGGTGCGTTTATCCACTTCGCAGTTAAGTGAGAAGCATCTAGTGCTGGCGCTGGACAAATTTCTTATCTCTTACAATGAGACTCTCTTGCATGCCTACTTTAAGCAGAAAGAATCGAAAGATGAAACGGGTGACTTGAGCCAACTTCTGTTGCATGTCTCTAAACAGCACTGCAATCATCACAAACTGAAGAAACTTATCGAACTGATCTCACAACAGCAGCTTAAAGTTCATTTCAAACGGGTTAGACATGATATTGGAAATGACAGAATAGTAGACGTACATATCTAATTTGAATTTTTATTTAATTAATAGAGTAATGGTGAAACTGCGGGTGGAACGTTGGTGCCCATCAAGGTGTCGAAAATTTTGGCGACCTGGAAACGTCATCCCAATCTCTATGTCTTACGACAATTGGATGGGCGCTTTCATCGTGTCAATGTTTTAGGTAAACTGCAAAACTAGTATCCTAACATCCTTTTCGTTGCAAGGGTACATTAACTGGGCAGAAATTTGTGTTACTAGTTATCAAGATTAACAGTCAAGTTGATTTATATATTCCCATTTTTATGTCTTCGCAATCTCGGAAGCATTAAGAGTTTTGTGATGACTAATACATATTACATTAATAAATTATATAGATACGACCGTTAAATGTTAGATTTTTGTAGATATAGCTTTTCGTTTAATAGTATTTGTTATCTTGTGAAGAAGTTATTTTATTATACCAACTAAAAAGTTGATGGATCAATATAAATTTAATTTTTTTCATGCCACGCATCCTATAATCGAACTTGACCCTATAAAGCTTCGATCAAACTTCAGCTGCATTAAATATTTCAATTTTCAGGTAAAATCGGACACATTGTGCGACAGGCACAACAGTATAAGTTTGCGCCAGCGAGTGTGGCAACAACTTCCTCTTCAGCTGTCGCCACATCAACTTTAATTTCGTCAGTTTGTATCGAATTGCCGGAATTTATATTGATACCACAGTATTATTCCTGTGGTGAATTGACAGTGACGCGAAACTGTTAGAAGATGCCACCCACGGTTTTTCTTATGTGTAAAGTTAGCGAAAAGTTCAGTAGATTCCACGCAATACAACATACACACACACAGCGACCATGACTTGTAATCACATTTATGTGTGACTTCATTCTGTCGATATTTCAAAATGAAATTTATTAACTATTTGTGTTATATATTGGTAATATATGTTTATGTATAAATAAACGTTTCTAAAAATTTCGCACTGTTGACATTCCAAGTTTTTTTGTTCTTAAAAATATATCTTATGTAAATGTTGCTTACAAGCGTTTAATTGATTTCTAATTCAAGTCATATAATTTTTTATATGTAAGTATGTAATTTTAATATTTATATATAATATATACCCTTTAATTTTATTAAGATATTTGTAAAAAATGGGAAGAGGTATATTTATTTTAAAAATTTGTAAATTCAAGTTTAGCATCCACATTGAAGTGATCGTGAGCGATAGCTAGGAAAAAGAAGCTGGGACAAAATTTATGCCCAAGTATTCACAATAGCCAATCAACATTTTGAAATATTTATACTATTTAATATTCCATCAGTATATTACGTAATTACGTTTATGATGATTTTTGACCTTTCCCATCCCATTCCCATTGAAGGAAATAATACTTTATTATATAAAAAATAAAATTCAAACAAAAATAAAAAATCCCTATAAAATGATTACTGGATCAAACAATCTGCACCTCCTCCCCTAAGAACAAATATGTATATGTATATAATTTATTTTTATTGGTATTCTTGCATATATGCGTACATTTATAAATGTAGCTTTACTTGTGTCCTAAATAACATGATAAACTAAGTATTCATGAAAACTTACGCACACGATGTTCACACGACATATTCTGAAAGGTTGATGAGAACGACTTATATATATTTTAATATTATTCATCGATTCTTTTGAGTCGTGATTTGTAGCTGTGTTAATGCTTTCATTAATTTCAAAAGAAGTCATATAAACTTATAACATTTAATGACGTAGGCCCTTTTTTTTAAATTGGTCCCCTTGACCCCCACCGCCACCGTTGAAAATAATATTGTTTTAATAAAAATACGCTGCATATTTAATCATTTATGCAATTTTTAAAAAGATTTTTCTTTTATTGGTAGCGCTGCTGACGTCCGACATTCTGGAAATAGCCTGATTGCGGTCCAGATGTTGGTACTGCACCTGGACCAATGTTTGGTAGTAAGGGCGGTGGTGGTGCTGCTGTGTTGTAATGTGTCGGCGGTGGCGGTTGCTGCGCCCAGCCTGTGGCCGCATATGGTGGCAATACAGGAGGAGGAGGTGGCGGCGGTGCTTGGTACATATGATAATTAGCCGCATTACTGTTCAGATTTCCCTGCGGTGGTAGAAGAGGCACGGAGACTGCTAGAGGTAGTATATCAGTGGTTGGCGGCAAAATTGAGCCAACAGCTATTGGCACAGCGCCGGCCAACGGTTTGATGCTTTGAATATTGTTTAACTCTAGGCTGCTCCCATTGACACTCGATTGCTGTTGTGATGGCGGTGGAGGAGGGCACTCGACATTGTGTTGGCTAAGAGATTTCATAGTTGCATTAGGACTGTCGACACGGCTCGGCGGCTTTTGAGGTGGACTGTTGGGTTCTTGGACTTCTTTTTGAGTCGACTGATATAGATCCAAAACCTGATGGCAAATATCCTCCAATATTTCCATTGTGACATTAGATACAAACATATCCCACCAGCGTTGCTGCTGTGGCTGTCGCCCCAGCCAATCGAGGACGGTGAATTTGCTCAATTTGCTGGCCAAATGGATAAGAGCAACAGCAATAATCTCAGGTTCCCACTGCATACAGACTACGGTGCTTAGTGAGTCGTTTACAAAGTTCCAGGCCATTTGAACCATTTTCTGAAGCTTCTGTTGGTCGCCTTTAAAACATTTTGCATATTTTAAAAGGAAAGTATAAGGATGTTCCACTTGTAGATCAAATTTAATTGTTTGCAATAAAATGCGCTCCAAGGTCATCACCTCTTCCTTGGGATCATCTCCAAAGGAATAGAAATAGTTATCATTAAGTATATTGCGTGCTGTTTTAATAATATCCCGGCATTTTTTTGGAGTCTCCTCAACTTTACCGGCGAGAAAAAGACAACAACAGGCAGTGACATAACGAGGAAAGCTTTTAAACGAATGAAACATGTAAAAGCGATGGAAATAGACGACGCCAGTTGCCATTGTATTGTGACCGAGTCCCATTTTCGTGCCGCATTCCATGATAAAACGAGCACCCTCCTTGCGGTAGCGGCGTTCCGTTTCATATGTTAACCCATCTAGTATGGAGGGTGTTTCGCGCAGATCTTTTTTATCATAGTACCAGCAAGGCATCTTTTACGGTTAAATGGATAGCTAAATTTTCCTTTTTACTATAAGATCGAAATCAACAAAATAAAAGTGTTTAATATTAAGTATTTACATTTTTCAGTAAGCAGAAGTGATGCTCAATTAGCTCTTTTCCCGCTCAATCTGCAATTTGTAAAACAACATAATAGGATAAACTCGAGGCAAGAGAATAAAGTTCTTTTAAATAAACCCTGACATTTCATATATTTTGATTATATACATATATATATATCAACGGAGTAGGTTCCACAATATAAGAATCACGAAATCAAAAGCTTACAACATTTTTAATAAGTAATACCAAAAATGAGTGATATTCATGCTCAATATCCACACAACACAAAAATAATTCTGTAACAGAATTTTAAATCCATAAATATATTATTATTGACTTAGTATGAAAGACATAGTATCAAAAGTGTCGTACAACTGGTTTCTATATGTTTAATGTGATGAATTAAAACAGCATTTTCTCAAAATATTTTATTTTCAGAACCAAAAACAGTTAGTTGGCATCACTATAAAGATATCTGTCAGATGTAACAATGTGACCAGTCGAAAATCGATGGTTGTGTTTTTTTTATATATAATCAGTAAAAACACTTTACTTTTCAGTTGATAATAAAATATATACATATATCAACATTTTAAGTCTATTTCTTTCATATCGACAAAACTTATAATTAGGTGGTTTATTTCAAATCACAAAAATATGCGCTCAGCAGCAAAAATCTGCGTACACCAAAAAAAAAACCTAAAATAACGCAAATTTTTCAGTTATTTATACATACGTATTTTTAACTAATTTGTTTAAAAATAACATTTTATTCTCCTTAATATTATATTTTTTTCAGAGCTGTTTAACAATTAAATATATTTTATATTTAATTTTGAGTTTAACTCTACTCTAATACACGCAAAAGTCTGCGTACAACATACATACATTAACCTACATATGTATGTATGTACATATAATGGATAAGTAGCCTTTTTAATAACTTGTGGGGTACCCCCCTTTATGCAAAACTTCTGAAAGGCGTTTTGGCATCGACTTTTCAAGTGTCATTGATTTCTCTGATGTAATTTTGCTCCATTCCTCCACTATTACCACCTTGAGCATTTTTTGAAGTAATTGTGTGCTTCCTGATATTTCTTTCGCGAAAGCCCCTTAAATTCTCAATAGGATTGAGCTCCTCCTCCACGAGCAATCTTTGAAGTAAAATTATGTTTCCCATGCCACTTGCTGCGATACACACCCATATCATTATACCACTTTAACCGTGTGGCGCTTCTTTTCTTTTCTTCCATACTATAGCTTTTTTAATTCCAACATACATATATTTATTAACATTAATACATTTTCGTAAAATAATTAAGAATTATAAATTTTATTATATTATTATATATTGTGATAATAATAAAAAAAAAACCCCTCTAACCACTGAGCCATACTCTTTACAAGTGAGACAGAGAAAAAACACCAAGTTAATGTTGCCATGTGTGGGGTGAGAACAGCAAGCAAGCGGTGGGGAGCGTGGCAAAAATCCAAAATAAACTTGATCTGCCTGCAACTGATACAACCACTTTGCAAAAAAAATGAAGTCCCTAGCTCTTATAGTCTCCGAGATCTGTGTGTTCATACGGACGTACAGACGGACAGACGCACATGCTCCAATCGACTCAGCTATTGATCCTGATTCAGAATATATACTTTATGGAGTCGGCCACGCCTCCTTGGGTGTTACATACATTTCCTGCTGTCACAAAGTCAATATACTCTTGGTATCCAATGGGCACCGAGTATAAAAACCGGTTGCCTAGGTAACGTAATTAACATCGGCGTCAAGAAGTCTGTTTATAAGCGCAAAATCTTCCATTTTATCCAACATCAAAGAACTGTACGCAGACTTTTGCGTATACATAAGAGTTAAACTTAATGAAATATAAAATATATGTTAAACAATTAAACAACATGCAGAAAAAAATCCGTTTTTTTTCATGTGTACAGCTGTCCTGAAGGAAAAACCCAAAAGAGGCGACGAAAATACGAACGCAAATTATTCGTACACTTTGTTCCTATTACCTTCTACCAATGAATTAACGGTATTTCTTTTTAAACAAATTTGGTTAAGTGTAACGCATAATGGTGTCATTATTTTATAATTTTTGGTGTCATTTGCGCATCGAGTCTTGCTGCAAAAGGTTGAAATGGGACGAAGTCAGGATTTATCTTTAGACTTACGAAAATTAATATTAAAATTGTATTTGGAGAACCGATCGTATCGCGAATCGGAAGAATAGTCGATAGACCTCACTCTACTGTTCAAAGCATTATAACGTTTATATATGTCTACAGTGGAAGTTTAGACGCCGATCACAAACAAGCTGGCAGACTTAAAATATTAACTCAGAGGGAAGAGCGTAATGTTGTGGCTACTGTAGCGCAAAACCCACATATAACAACATCTGTGATTTGCGAAAACGTGGCACAATCATTTAATAAAAAAAATTTGTGCTCAAACTGTCCGCAACTGCCTGCAAAGTGCTGGATATCATGGTAGAGTTGCTCGCCGAAAGTCGTTTATTAGTGACGTAAACAGGAAAAAGAGACTGGAGTTTGCCAAATTACACCTAAATGAATCAAAAATGTTTTGGAACAATGTTATATACAGTGACGAATCCAAATTTAATATTTTTGGATACGATGGCCCGCCAAAAGTTTGGAGAAAAGTGAACGAAGCTATGAATCCAATTAATTTTATTTCTAATGTAAAGCACGGCGGTGGCAACATAATAGTTTGGGGGTGTATAAGTGGAGCTGGTGCCGGGAATTTGGTATTTATTTCCAATAAAATGGAAAAGCATATATTCTTGAACATTTTAAAAGAAAATTTGCGTGCCAGCCTCTCCAAACTTGGCCTTGACGCGAAGTCATTCTTGTTCCAGCAAGATAACGACCCCAAACATTCGTCTTATTTGGTACAAGAATGGCTGATTTACCGTTGTAAGCAGCTCAAAACGCCGACACAATCACCGGACCTTAATCCAATAGAGCATATTTGGGGCTTATTGGAAAAAAAAATCCGAAAACACAAAATTAACCGAAGGAATCGCTTAAAACGGCTTTGGAGACTGAGAGGTCCAAAATTAGTGCTGCAGACACTAGTCCCATAATAAATAGTATGCGTCGGCATTTAGAAGCAGTTATTAAGGATAAGGGATGGCCTACAAAGTATTAATATTTCTTAGTTTTCTTGTTTTTTAGTTTTAAATACAACAATCTCAAAAATGTACGAATGATTTATGGGCCTAGAAAAGTGCCTTATTTCAACAAATTTAAGTTTTGTTTACTGAAAGAAAATAAAATATTATAATTATTATTTATAATAATTATTATTCAAATTAAATTTCTTACTTATCTTTGTTAATTTCCAAAATATATTCGCAGATATACGCAGATTTGTGCTGCCGAGTGTACATATACATACTTAGCAGCATAAATCTGTATACACCGAAAAAAAAATTAAAATCAAATTTTAGACTCAAATTTAAATGTATTTTTAACTACTTTTTTTTTTAAACATAACTACATTTTAATCATATTCTATTCTCAGACAGGAGTAAATTCTGCATCTTTGGAATCAAAAAAAAAAAGATATTGTATGGAAGAAAAGAGTATAAGCGTACAACAAAGAAAATGTAGTTGGCATTGCTATAAACGGTTGAAGTGGGATAATACATTTTGGAAATCAATTTAATAGAAAGATACAAAAAATGGTACGTTAAAACGCGAATTTTGGTACCTGCGACACAACGCCCCAAAGCATACGTCACATAATACACAGGTTTAGTTGCTTCATAATGTCAAAAATCAGCTGGGAACATATCCTCCGGAGCTTCAGAGCTCCTGCGGAGATCAATCCTATTAAGAATTTAAGGGGTTTTCGCGAAAGAACTATCAAGAAACACACAATTACTTCAAAAAATGCTCAAGGTGGTAATAGTGGAGGAATGGTGCAAAATTACATCAGTGAAAACAATGAAACTTGTAAATTCGATTCCAAAACACCTTAAGGAAGTTTTGAATAGAGGGGGATACCCCACAAGTTACTAAAAAGAATATAATATCCATTATATGTAGGTAAAAGTCAGGTGTATACAGACTTTTGCGTATGCTATTTTTGGAGTATAAGAACTTAAAATTAAATATTACATATATCGATTTGTTAAACAATACTGAAAAAATATAGTATTAAAGAGAATAAAATGTAGTTATGTTTAAAAAAAAAGTAGAAAAAGTAGAAAAAAGTGAGAAATTTGCAGTTGATTTTTTTTTTCGGTGTGTACAGATTTGCGCTTTTGTGTGTACATAAATTAATATATACTTTTCATTGGATTAATAAAGAAACATTATTGTGAAGGTTATCACCGAGATACTGGAAACTGTGAAACTGATGGAATTGGCTTTGAGGTTGTCTGATTTTAGCTTATAAAATATTCGAGTGTTGTCGATTTATTTCATTCAGCATTTGTAGCGAAAATATTTTCTGACATCCGCGTTTCTTGCTTCAATTGCCTCATATTTGACTGTTTTGGAACTGCATTAGATAAGATCCGTTCAGCTCCATATCCCCTCTGTCGATTTTAATTCTTTCTTTATAATTGTTAACTTTGACTTGCAATGTGGTTTTTTGTTCTCGAGAAGTAGTGCTATGCAGGAGTCCTTGCTTATGTTAAGAATATAATTTATATTACATATTTTTTATCCCTATTTTTTTCACTTTCTTGAATTACAGCATGTGGTTTTATTACAAATAATTATATTCTCGTATTTAATTTAATTTCATTCGTTATATTTTTGAATTGCTTTTATTATCATTGACTTATCATTGAATTTTACTATCATACATGCATGCTATTGTCTTTTGTTTTTTTTTTTTTTTTGCAAATTCCAAAAATTTTTCTATATTCTTTTGATACTCATTCCTTATTCATTTCTTAATATTTCTTCTATTTCTGTTACTTTAATTTCGGATAATATGATTGAATTTACAGTATTTTTTGGAGCTCAACTTATTGTATATTAATAAAATTGTGTAAATCGTTCTTGAAAGTTAAAGTCGATATTTTTAAACTATACAACGTTTTCTTGAATATTTTTGACATATAAAGTTTTTTTTAGTATATTTGTTATGTGACTTAAGTAATTAATTCTTGCAGTTAGTTTTTTATTGATTATGATTTCGCTATAAGTTTTTCATGATCGGGGTTCATTGGTGAACCGGCCAACCATTTTCATGCTGAGGATGCCTATCCTACTTTAACTTTCTTTGTCGAACTTGGGAAAAAATAATTGCGGTGAATTTGAATTTTGTTTTCTATTGGGTTTCTATAAACATGTTCTTTGGTGAAGATCTCATTTTGTTCGGATTCTAGAGATATATCTTTTTCTCGGGTCTGTGTGATTTACTCGGTAGAGAGATAAAGAAACCATTTATTAGCTTTGTGTGGAGCTTTTCCTTCAATATTTTTATCAAGTCTTCTTCAGAGTAATCGCTTTTTTTGCTAGTAAGTCAATGACACTGTGGAAAGGGTAATTCGAAGTCAGAAATTTTGCTTCTGAAGTCAGAAATAAGAGTTGATCGGAGCACCAAGATGGTTTCTAGATATGATATCTTGGACTACATTAGAAGTTCCTGGCTTATAACGGAGTTCACGATTGTACTCTACTAAATAGCTTTTCCACCTCAGAACTTACCATTATGATTCTTCTTACTGAGTGCAAAGATTAATGGTTCATGATTAGTAAATATAATGAACCTGGAAGTACCGTAAAGGTACATGCGTAGACTTTTCTCTTTCATTTGTGGCACAGTTCTCTTTAGTTTTATTTAGTGTACGCGAAATAAAGATAATCGAACTACCGTTACGTTCTAATTCTGGAGTAATGACGTAAGCTGAAGCATTGGTTGTGAGTTTGAACTCTTTCGTGAAATCTGGGTACGCAAGTATTACAATAAAGTATTCTTCATTAGATGATGATGTAGATGCTACAAATGTCTATCTTTAGGGCATGTAGCGGCAAGATGCAGTTGTAGCAGAGGCGAGGACCACGCGTCGAATGAATGTAAGGCAAAGCCAACCTGCATGCTATGCACACGGACGGGCGAGACAAGTACGGCACACAAGACCCTCAGCAGGTCATGCCCGGCGTACCAAAAGCCCCTCAAAAAAGTTCGATAAAATTAGGGTAACGCAGCTGATCCTAAACCAGGAGCTCATGATCTCCTCCTGCAGACAGTGAGAGAGACCGGAACGGACATCGTTTTACTCAGCGAGACATATTCTGTGAGAGAGGAGGGAGTGTGGCTCCAAAACCAGGGAGGTGGCGCTGCTATTTGGAGTTGTGGTTGCCCACCTTCATAGATGACGGCCAGGCACGTTGAAGAAGGCATCTCCAGGGTGAAGATCGCTGGCATCTTTTGGTACAGCTATAACAAGGCTCCCTGCCTGCCCATAGATGAGTTCTTACGAATTGTTTTTAACTATTTTTAATGGGTACAGGGTTTAAAAATGGAAATTTTGCATTGGTGATTTTATTTGTCCGGTTTCTTTATCCTTTTCTACTTTTTAAGTCAAAGGATTTTACATTTACTACATTAAAGAGGTTCGTGGTTTTTTGATACCTAAAGGGAAATACCCAAAATATAGGTATTTGCAATAAAACGTATTCATAGTCCATTTTTGTGTCATATTCACGCAGTCAAACATTGATTTAGTGCTTGTCTGATTATTCGACTGACCATGAAATCTTCGACGTGCCAAAAAAAAGGATTGCTCACTTCTTTATTTCTAAAATAAATTTATTGAATGTATGCCAAGTTTAATTGAGATTTAAAACTGTGTTCAAGAGTCGGCATCTCTGTGTTTATTGACAACACGACCCATCGAATAAACCCGGTATTGTGTAATCCTGGTTAATCTGGAAATGTCCTCATTCGATGATTTTACTTGACCAACCTCAACGTAAATGACAATTTAAGGGCAATTTTTGATCTGAACATTCGAAAAAGATCAGTTTGCAGCAAAAATTACCTTAAAACATCGATACGGAAGAAATGATCTAAAATTCTTAAAGAAACTGAGGAAAACTTGGTTTTTTAATGCAAGTTCGCTTAAGTTCTAAAACAAATTAGAAGTCACATTATATATTAATTATATAAGTATATACACACACATATATCCGATGAACTTATATACATATAAATATTTTCATACAAAAACTGTAAGAAGCTACAGTCGAGTGTGATCGATGTGTATGATGCCCTGCACTCATGTGAAAAAAATTGAAAGTACCATATCTTCTATGTTTCTAATACGATCAAACGAACGAACGATTAAAAGAACACATTATAAGTGTTTCAAGATTGCTTTAAATATGTGCGTGTAGTGATTTGTTGTATATGGCAATCCTCAATGGGCGTGGCAAAAATTTGAAGTCATAGTTTTTGTATCATCCGAATTCCGAAAGTGTTCATTACGACGTACAGACGGACAGGCAGATATGGTCCAATCGACTCGACTTTTAATATTGATCCAGAATAAGATTATGCGGTAAGCCATGCCTTCTTTTGGACCTCACATACATTTCCTGGTAACACCACACGGTCAATATACCCTCAACATCCTATTAAAAAAACAAAGTTGTCTTTTAAGATATACTTTTGCATCATTAAATTAAGAGTTTATTATATTAATTATTAAAGTAAATTTTTCATTAATATTTCTTTTTCGAACAAATTTTTATAAATGTATAGACTATACACAAGCCCTGTAATTTTCAGCCGGATGGACTGACAAAGAAAGAATTTCTTAAACAAACACTCAACTTTCATCGAAGCTGCGTAAGCGGTCGTAAGCAGACGTGTTTTACTGAGCTCCGGGAAACAAAATAAATTACACATAATTACAGCATAGTGAGTGACGAATTAATTAGTGCAAAACGCGAAACGACGCTTAGTGCGATGAAATAATTGATTATTCACTAATTAATTATCTAAATCTATAATAAACTAACTTACGGTTAAAAAGATGAGTCAAAGTGACATTCGTACGCAGAGGCAGCGCGAGCAAGACAAGCGCCGGCTCTCTTCGCAACGTAACAATGCGTATTTCTCTTACTCAGTGGTTGAACCAACCAAAAATTCTGCTGATGCAAATTTGAAGCGATCAATGACCCCCAACCCGACGAAAGAACACTTGCACTTAGCAAGCGAGCGAGCTCGTTCTTGCTCTCCAGCGTTACTGTGTCAGAGTGCAGAGCGCACTGACAAGCAAGCATGCAATGAACTGAGAGACCTGCTCTCACCGACGGTGACCAGCACAACAGTCTCTTTAACTACTGCGACTGCAACAACAACATCAACTGAAACTGTATCGGCTGCCCGTTCATGTGCCTTTGATGACAACAGCAAAACCCCTCTACGAATCATCGA